>CM047806.1:36942041-37119869 GCA_026214975.1 Gentiana macrophylla | reverse complement strand
CCAATTTCACGAGGCGTACACATAGGTATAGTGCAATAATAGACAGGCCCCACACGTTAGATATCTTGTTCATATATGAACGTCCAAATCGGACGACGCCGTCCAAATATTGGACGATTCCGTCGAAGATAGTGTGTGAATATATACGTCCAAATATTGGACGTGTCCCATCGAACTGACAAATGTGGTCATTATCGGCGGATCCCACCTTTTAAAGTTGTTGTGACGTATGCTTTTATGGCAGGGCAGTACACGTACGTATAGTGCAATAATAGACAGGGCCCCACACGTTAGATATCTTGTTCATATATGACCGTCCAAATCGGACGACACCGTCCAAATATTGGACGATTCCGTCGAAGATAGTGTGAGAATATATACGTCCAAATATTGGACGTGTCCCATCGAACTATCGGCGGGTCCCACCTTTTTGGAAAAAAATCTATATATTCACAAATCCTCTAACAACCATTCATCTCTCCCATTTCTCATTTATTTTACTCTCTCATTATCTCATCTAGTGTTCCTTCAATGGCTAACCCACATGCTCCTCTGTGTTCATTTCAACGAGGAAATTGATTTGTCGTTGGATGAGCTGAGTCTCATAAGCCGTTTTAGAATGTAAGAGAGAGGCGTGAGTACGTGACTAAGCCCGGATGGCAAGAGTGTAGTTCGAGAGGCGATTGAACATAGATAGTCTTCCTACTTTGATTGCAAACTTGTTTGAGATAACGGTTGGCATGGTGTCCCCGGATGCCAATAAGCTTTCAACACGTGAATCGGTCCATTGTGCGTGAATTCTATGCTTGTCTATCTATCACACGGATCAATGAAAGGTGCGTCATTGTTCGAGGCGCTCCCATCGTTTTAAATAATGCATGGATCAACAACGAGTATGACATTCCGAGAATATCCTCGGGGTTTGGATTTCTTTCTATTTCCGATGTTCCGTAATTACTAGAGCGTGACATGCATTTGTTTTGTTTGGGAGACTCATCCGTGGGAAGCGTGTGAGGCGACCCGCCCTTCACCCCTGGTCATGGCGCGGTCGATTTCTTCCTTTCTTCATTATGTTCTTGGCCACCAATATGTATGGCACGGTGAACTACACCTACCTTCATTTGATTTGTATGCACTTGCACGCATCCATTACATCATACTTTGACGTCGAGAGTATATTCTCTCCGTGATTCGACTGAGATAGCAAATGACAACGCAGCGATGGATATATATTTTTCCTATCTCATCACAATATATGCGTTAGGTCCGCCAGAAGTGCCGGAATATCGATTTGATGATGTTTCATACTGGTCATGATAGCGACTATATATTTGTTGTATAATATTTCGTGTTGAGTAATCTTTTTCTCGCAATTGTAATGCATAATATTTGAGTGCTAGTGCTAATCTTTTTCAATGGATTTTGATAATCTTAATATTGATAATCTTAATAAATTTATTATTTTCAATTTGCGACTTTTTAGGTGATAAATAATGATAGATACAAAGGATAAAATAACCATTCATTACACGATTAGAGGCAAATACTATGAGAAGCACAATGTGATATAAAATTACACAGCTTAATCTCGCAGCTTTTGTACCATCATTTACTTTCACATTCGCTCTAATCGTTCCGTGATATAACAATGTGATATAAAAATTACAATAGCTTATGTAAGGTAACAATTACAACTCACCCTCTAATTGATATAACAATGTCAAAATCAATGTGATAAAACAATTGCAAGCAAAGCAGAATAAAAAAATTTAATGTTACAATCATAATGTCTTATAAAATTAAATAAAGGTTTATTCAATTGGGAACAAGCTGCGCAGCGGGACATCTATTCCTTCTATGTCCAGGTTACCGCAATTCGAGCAATTCCTACCGAACCTGGAGTTGTACTCTCTGTTGGCATTCTCGCTTCGTCCTAGCACTGTAGGCTCACCTTGAGAAGGAATCCTCAAGGTCCTAGGTCGGCCCCGCCTAGCTCCCATCCCGATTGTTTCTTCTCCTTCCCTCACTCTAGGCTCAGGCTCAAAGCGGAGTGAGGAAGGTTTATTTTTATCCAATCGGGAAGAATCCAATCATCCTCCAGGAACTCGGGAAAACACGTCCTTCATATACGTTGTAAGCAGGCAGCTCAGTAGTAATGGGAACAATAATCATAGGGACTCTCACAACGGTGACTTATAGCGGCACAAGCATGCACGCAAGGTAATCAGTAGTCCCCTGAAAGCGCCGCAATAACATTTCTCTTACGCATATTCACTTCTCACTACAATCGATGTCTCCAACTTGATCATCGGTCTCGGTCGATACTATGCAAAGTGTGAAATTCTTTCGCACGAAACAACATCATTCAAGAACTTTTCAGGTTCGGGGCTAAGACGGTGCGGCAAGATTCGCGCTTTCTCTCTCTCGCAATGCCACCGCCGACACAATGCCCGGATGTAATCAAAGAGATTCACGATACTCATCTTACGTGCATCCTCGATCACATTATTGAAGCTTTCAACATAGTTGCTTGTCATGATTGAGTAACGTGTCTTCGGGAATTGTGATTCGCCCATTTATCGACTCCAATCTCTCGTAGTAACGCGATACACTGAGTTTGGTTGGGTCGATATCCATGTCTATTATCTTACGGAATAATATTTGGAAGCGCGTTTACGAATACGTATAAGTCGCTTCCCGGAAGGTGAATGGACAATATCCCGTGCTACCAAATTTTTATTCAGTTCATGACAATGTGGTGGTAGCGGTAGCCATGGTAAGCGTTTGGAAATATTCGTAATAACGGCTCCAATTATACGGACTCTGTCTAAAATGAAAACCAAGTCAAGACGTTCCCCAATTATCGACTTCAATTTAACCATGAAATAGGTCCAAGCATGAAGGCTCTCTCCGTCGGTCACAAAGATAAGCTAACGGAAAGATATGGTCGCCGCGCCTACACCCACCGCTACTAACAATGTCCCTCGCACTTTGTTTTAAGATGTGTACCGCCCACAACTAATATTGGCCGACAAGACTTAAACCCCTCAATACTTGATCCTAATGCCATGAAACAATACTTGAACTCGCCAAGCGATCGGGAACAATGTCTCGTAATGGTTCCTTCATTCTCTACCTCCAACATGTAAAAGTAGGCGTATAATTTACAATACGACATTTCAACGTTTCGCCGATCGGTTCCAATGCTTTCGTCTACATTGATACGCCTTTGATAATTCAGTCTATGTTGAACGCTTTTTTCACCTCGGCTTGTAAAACTTTTGTCGTGAATCCATTTGCCGAGTTTTATGAGGCTATCCCCTACGAAAGCGACCTATAGGTCCGGGCTTGGCTTTGCCTCTGTGATTGTCGGTTAGTTGCTCTAGTCCACAAGTGTGGGTTTCAGGTATCGTGGTTATCTCAAAAATCATGCAACGTTGTCCGTCCCTTGCGTCCACATTCAAATCAACAACCCTCTTACCAACAACCTTCCATTCGCATCGGTCGGAAGTATAACATCGTAGTTTTAACGTTTCCTGGTCTGACCTGACGAGTTTCCACATATAGTCATGCCTCAGTGCGTGGTAACTCATTTTATCCTTCATATCCTCCTTGTCTCTATACCTTTTACCGATGAACAATACATCCGGATTATCGGTCTGAAACGTCTCAGCACGTGGACATGGAGGAATTTGGGAAAGGTCCATTCCAGACCCGAAATGAGCACCTCTACTGCGATTGACACTTGCCATACCAAATGTGTGACCACGGTCGGTGTTCTGTTGCAAAGGTGCAGTCAGATAACTCGTGAAAGATCCGCCGATAGTAGGGCCCGGTTGCATCGGTGCTTGCATCCTAGTTCGCATAAACTGCCCATACTGTGTGTGGGTGGTCGCCCGATCTACATTCCGCCAGACGTTCCGGCTTCATTCATAGATGCACACATCCGACCCATACGTTGTTCATTGTACGGTAAGTCCAATGGCTGACTAATGATATTTGCAATAAATCCCCAATCATAGCCACGTTCACTCGACACATCAATTACTTGATCACCGAAACATGTATTCGTTTGGATGACATTTTCATGAGGGGCTGAGACTGGTGGAGTTTGTACAACATCATCACGGGGATTGCGAATATTATAAAGTTCAGGTGTAAAATCTTCAATCCCTCTATCAACTATCGGTTCTTCATTTAAGTTAAATGTGTTTTCCAACCTGTCTTCCGGCTCATCATCATCAATAACCAGTTCAGCGTTAACACACAGTTTTACAGGTTCTTGTCTACGCACATCACGAAGGTATGCTATCCATGTCTCGTCATCCGAAACATCAATCGGTCCCTCGCAGTTTGGATACAAAAGTTTCATTACCAATCTATTTTTGGATACATCAATTCTTACTTTCGAACACACTTTCGCTTTGACGTCATCCAATGTCGATCGTTACTTATAAGAATCATATAAAATGTTCCTTTTCTATAAGACCATCTCGTCGCTTCTTTCATCATATTTCCACTCTCCGCCAAATGCAAACCTAATAGACAAAATGTTGTCATCTCGTGTGAAAGAATTAAAATTTTGCATTAGTTTTCTGTGAAGAAATGAATATGAAATAATAATATTTATACATTAGGGGGTGTGTGTGTGTGTGAGTGTGTACATATATATATATATATATATATATATATATATATATATATATATATATATACACACACACGTATATATATAGACACATATGTATTCATACATATATCCACATACATTTACATTTACACACATATATACACACACACCACACACACACACACACACACACACACACACACATATATATATATATATATATATATATACACACGTATATAGACACATATGTATTCATACATATATACACATATACACACACATATTTATGTACATATATATATAGGTACATAAATACACACTTATATAGACACATATGTATTCATACATATATATACATACATTTACATATATATATGTACATATTTATGTACATATATATATATGTACATAAATATACACGTATATAGACACATATGTATACACTTAAACACACATGCATATACATATATATACCCATATATACAAGTACATACACATATATAGACACATATATACATACATATGTATATACATATGCAAATATATACATATATGTACACATATACTATTCATCTCATTTATTGTTTTTGGTATATAATCGTTGTGTTCTGTTGTGTTGTAACGCTGTGGGGTAAGAAAGCATAAATTATGGTTTTACCACGTCATAGAATACTTGATGATGACGAGGAGAACAGAGGCCGTGACGGAGCAGCGAGACAGACCTTATATTTTCGATCTAAAGGGTGCCTCACTTCCGGCTGAGGATTACCAGGCTGCTGAGGACAGGAAAAGATGCTCTATTGAGCAGACCTAATGAAATTTTCTACGAGCTACCTACCAGGAGCCCCAATACAAAGCCTGGAGATTAGGCATGACACAGCGGATCAGAAGGAATCGAAAACACCCTAGGGAAAGCATGCAATTCTAAGAACCTCGTCAGGCCGAGGCGTACCATAGAATTCAGTGCGAGATATTGATTTTTGGTTTTTCAAACAACAGTAGTGTGTCGTTTGGTTCAATTTTTTAATTAACATAACTGTTACGCTAATTTAAAAAAATGTTCTCATACTATTACAAAATTCCGTAAAACAGATACCATATATTTTCAAGGCGGATTTGGCATCTTTCTCTACAACAACAACATAATCAACTAATAACCAAACCAATAAAACACGCTTGCTTCAACAACAGTGAAAATGTATATAATCAAAATATCAATTCCATTATCAAAAATAACATCAAAATTAATCATTTCTCTACCCTAAATACCGCTTACATACTACACAACGCTAATTGAACAAAATTTAAACAAACACGATAAATAAATTTTTTCCTTAAAAACAAGTAACAATAAAAACAAACACGCTAATTAAACGCGCTTTTAACATAATACATTCATGTGAACAATTAACAATAAAAACAAACATGATATATAAATTTTTTCAATAGTTAATAATTGCTAGGTGAATGAATGCTTACCCATTTCTTTGCAAAAACAACCCCGGTATTGATTGTTTTATTGTTTATTTCGTTTGAAGGACCACAAACTCAACAATGGTGATTTTTGGAGTCATTAAACGTGAAGACAGAGGCTGGTGAAAGAGTAGGTGAAAAAAGTAAATAAAACTTGATAAGGTTCTTTGAAAGTGGACGAAACCGTCCAAACCTTCATCAAATCGTCCAAATTTGGACGGTGCGTTTCACTTACATCGTCCAAATTTGGACGATTTGATGAAGGTTTGAAAAGTGTACGGTTTTCGTCCGAATTTGGACGGTTCCGTCCACATTTGGACGGTTTTTGTGTATTTTGGACGGTTTTTGTGTATTTTAGAAGGTTAAATGCATGTCAATGGAATTGGACGATATGCGTACAAATTTGGACGTTTTTGACCCAATATGGACGACTTCTTCCAAATTTGGACGTTTTACTCGAAAAAAAATTAGAGGGTCTGACACACCTAAAAAAAAATTGTGTTGCTACAGTTGCCTGAAATGCCAATTTCCCGATCAAAGCTAAAACTCGGATGAAAAACTTGCATTTAAAGAAAAATATAATGAAAGCAATCCAAACGTAAACAATAACGATAATTGGTAAAAGAACAGAAATAAATAGAACACAATAATTTAACGTGGTTTTCAGAGTTGTGACGACTACTCCACAGACATAAGGAAATATTTTATTATGTACAAAGTTACAAGGATTTTTACACACTTCATTGATAACAACATTTGTATTTATAGACATAATTTTCTATACCCTAACCGCCATAGGATCCTTGTCTGAAGTGTTATAAATACCCTCAGATGTGGCACCAGCTCCAGCTGTGACCACCAGACGAAACTCAGCATCAGCTGACCTTTCAGACTTGTAACCAATCAGCATAGATGTAGAACTCAGCAGCGTTCACAAACTCAGCAGACTCAGTAGTCTTGTTGGAAATATTATTTGTGTTTTGATGATGATTCGTCACGTAATTAAACAACCCATGATGATGAAATCGTAACTAACTGTTATAGTGCATAATGAAAGAAGAAGCAAGAAATGGTCTAGAGATAAATGTATAAGTTTCATCTAGAGTCTGAACCTTGTATAGGTTGTTTCAGACAAGCCTTGTAATAGAATAGGAACTAGCGAACAATTTGAGTCACAATAAGAAAAGCGAGTTATAGCAAGAAGAAGCCGGATATGTACATGAAGAATCGAGGGTTCAAACTCGGTTATGCAATAATCAAGAAGATAAGTTATTTGAGGACACAGACTCGGTTGGCTTATCTATGAAGATCAAGAACCGAGGTCACAGACTCGATTATTGAAGATTGAAGAACCGAGGTTCAAAACTCGTTAGAAGTCGATTAAGTCGTGACTATAAGTCGGGATTCGAGCAAGTCTATGGTGACTGGAATCGAACTATAGATCATGTAAAACAGAATAATCTTAAGGACAAAGATTATCAGTTGACAGGATAAGAAGAAACTGAATGGTGTACTCTGAGAGCCGTTTCCAGAGCTAAGTCTTTTTCTTAAATTCTCCTTTTTCTTTGTCATTGGGGACAATGCCAAGTTTAAGTGGGGGGGGGGGGGGGTAGGAGACTTAGCCATGATGTGTTATAATTGAAAATTAAAGGAAACGGTGAAAAATGTGAAAAATGAAAAATTTTGAACAAATACCAAAGCACTTATCTCGTACCCTTAGAATTGTGAGTTCTTATACATAGAATTAATAGGAAATGAACCAGGTTGCATGAGTACATGATCATTTTATGCTTATGTGAATGTAAATTTAAGGATATTCATGCCAACTATTGCAAGTAGTTATTTATTATTCGATTACTCAATGTGTGAATCGACGAATACCGCACAAATTATAATAACCAAGAAGAATTATGTGTACATTGCGTAGATGATTGGTTATGCAGACCTAGATGATTGGTAGGAGACTTAGCCATGATGTGTTATAATTGAAAATTAAAGGAAACGGTGAAAAATGTGAAAAATGAAAAATTTTGAACAAATACCAAAGCACTTATCTCGTACCCTTAGAATTGTGAGTTCTTATACATAGAATTAATAGGAAATGAA
Source organism: Gentiana macrophylla (assembly GCA_026214975.1). Lineage (NCBI taxonomy): Eukaryota > Viridiplantae > Streptophyta > Magnoliopsida > Gentianales > Gentianaceae > Gentiana > Gentiana macrophylla. The sequence continues at coordinate 37,111,657 of CM047806.1, read as the reverse complement.
CCAGGTTGCATGAGTACATGATCATTTTATGCTTATGTGAATGTAAATTTAAGGATATCCATGCCAACTATTGCAAGTAGTTATTTATTATTCGATTACTCAATGTGTGAATCGACGAATACCGCACAAATTATAATAACCAAGAAGAATTATGTGTACATTGCGTAGATGATTGGTTATGCAGACCTAGAGTCGGTATTTATCTGCTGATGTATTCTTATCTTCTAGCCATCGAAAGCGGAGTAATAAGTTTGAGAATTATCTGTGTTTTGACAATGAGTTAAACACTGGGCTTGTAGTAACATTACCAAAGTAGCCCCGCGCTTGTGGTAATATTCAATGCTCCCACTAATCCGTGAGAGAGGGATTCTTGCAATACATACTTTACCTTTTAAAGCAAGTTTCTTTCTTGAGAAGTGGTAAAGTTTGAAATTATGAAAATGTGAAAAATTCAAATTTTTAAGAGGCTTTGAGTATTTTCTCAGCCTCCCAGTCCAAAAACCTTATGGATGACGCTCTTGCTTATTGCACCATGTCTTTACCCATTGCGAGGCTTAAGAAGTGGGAATCTTTGATGTTGGTAGGTTAAGGCTCATGGTTAGCATAAACTTTAATCTTGCCACGAATAGATAAAACTAAATGCACATGCACACGTCACTTCGATTCATAACGAGTAGTGAATAATGGATACCTTATGAGCGTAAGTGGTATGAGTTGACTCGAGTTTCTTGTGTAAGTATAATTTGACCATGGAAAATGTGTCTTGGGGAATGACTTATTGATGCTTTGTTCGGGACGATCAAAGTCTAAGTGGGGGGGTATATAGTTGATGACGGTCAAATTATACCCGTAAAAGTCATCAACATTGTCCTTAAATTGGGATTAATAATATATATTTTATGATAAATCATCTGTTTATATTTATTATTTAATGTTATGTGATTAATAAAATATAATTTGGTATTTATCCGTTTTTATTATATAATTTGGTATTTATCCGTTATTATTTAATTATGATTTATTTTCGGATAAATATTTATTTTGTAGATTGATATAATTTTTGGAGGATAAATACAAATGGAAGAATTAAATTACAAGATAATTCCAAGAAAATCCAAGATGCATTGAAGATAAAGATCGGATAAGCACGAAAAGAGGAGTAAGGCATGACGAAAGCCGGCAAGCCAATCCAAAGAGTGGCGCCGACTTTAGGGGACGCACAAGGGGGCGCATTTTATTTTCTGAGATCGGCCGGGAGTTATCTCTATTTATTTTGATATTTTGAAGTATATCTCTTAATTAGCTTGAACCCCTATATATAGAGGCATACAATACACGCCATTCACACCATAGAAATACATTATTCTAATACTTTTATATAGTTCTTTGCTTTTTATTTATGTTCTTTTCATTACGGAGTCGTTAGAATCTCCGGTTAGAGATAATATCGAGGAGTGGGAATCACGCTCGTCTTCGAGGGTAATGTCTACTCAATTATGCAATCTTTATTCGTAGATCTAATTTATTTCGTTATGGAGTAGTCGTTTTGTGTATTGATTTCGTGATGTAGTTAATTTACGAACCCATGTTTATGTAGATCTGAGACGTAAAAGGCGTTTCACGAGAAAATGCAGTTCATCTCGAGCTTGTTGGCGGCGAGCTTATGTCCGTTGGTAGCAAGATCGTGATGTTCTTGATTTGTCTCGTGAACGGGCCGACTACGCCAGGTTCTCTCGCTTTGTAATTTAAACGAGTAATTAAACTTGATCAACTTAATTATTTGTCATCGTAATTTAACATGAGACCTAAAAAGTGATTGTTATTTAGGATGTAGATTGAATCGGTGTCTAAGAAGTACGCCTAACCATAGGAATGTTGCTTAGATGAGGTTACGGTTTATACCGGCATCCCTAGTTTTAGAATCGTGTCGTCGGTTATATGAGATGGAGACTAAAAATGTGAAGTCACGTAATGGAGACACGATGATTTAGATGGCCTACCCGAGCTAGATCTATTTTGGGGATGACTCCCGTAGTCGAATAATTAATCTTAAATGTCTTGTTTTGTCTCGTCGTCAATCTACATAGCATGGGGAGTAATCACTACTAGCGTTATCAATACCGTTTGTCGATTATTTATAAAACCTATAAAAATAAGTGTCTTAGTGTCGTTGTGTCTTTTGTTGGTTTTGTGTTTCTATTGTGTCAATTTTAATTTTACGTTATTTGTTGGTCGTAGACCGCCTTTAATTTGCTTTTAGTTTGATAAGTTATATTTCGTTTAAGCGAGTCTCGTGGGATCGACCTCGACTCTATCTAACTATACTACGATTGAACCTAATTCTCTTGCTAGTGTGTTATTTAGGTATCGAGTATTTTTATTACTTGGACCGTGCATCAGCAGCGCCCCCGAAACCTAAACCCATGCATGCATCAGTTCATGAAGGGATATGAATTTTCAGATACATGCATTTTTGAACTGATATGTACTTACCCTTTCGTGTAAGGGTTGCATGCTTTCGTGCAAGGAGTACCTCCATTCGTTTATGGGGTACTTGCAACCTATAAAAGGCATAAGTATGCAGACGAAAATTCATAAGTTTGACAACATCATCAAAAAAACATTGAGTGTCCTCGGGTTTGATTCAAACAAGTCACTGTTTGAATCAAACACCCCCATTGTATCCTGAAAGAGATTTTCATTTGATCCCTTAGTGACAAATCGTGTGGGACAAAACGTCTCTTAAAAGACAATGTTATTAACGTGCTTTGGAGTTTCTAATTCTCTGTCAAATCCTAAGTACTACATTTTTTCCAACACGTATCGCGTTTTTAACATCCGTAAATGCAAAAAATTAATAAAACTTGTTTGTATGTCTAATTTTTTTTTGGCAAATAATTTTTTTTTATTGGGACCTTTATCGATTGGAGTAAGAAAAATTGGGTCTTTATCAAAAGAAAAATTAACATATTATATGAGGTTGGATCAGATTAAATCTACAAGAATTTTTTTTTCTTCTAGCGAAACATGTACCGTTGGGCCCTCCGACACTATTGGGCTTAAGACCCGGGTCTCGCCGGCATCACTATAGGGCCGGCCCTGGCGCTGTTTAATGTCCTTAGCCTGCAAATGCATTAAATATATTTTGGCAAGACTTAAGGCAACGAAAACTACTTGACAAGTTGGCATCCAGTACCACTTTTCAGTACAATTTATCAGTGAGTTTGCAATAATATTCCAAGTAGAAATCGAACAATATCAAACAGGGCCGGCCCTTGCTTTTATTGGGCTTAAGACCAAGTCCCCGAATTGGGCATTTTATTTGAAGTTGTTTTTTTAATTTTGAAAACATACTTATTGTTAGATATTTTTTTCATAAATAAATATTTTGGTTATCGTTTCAATACGAGTTGCCGTACGAATTAATGTTATCGCAATGTAACGGGGTTCAACCTGTCCGGTCAGGTCGCGGTGGGTTGAGGGGGCAGCGTCCTTTCGCAGGGGTCGAGGGGGCAGCGCCCCCGAAACCTAAACCCATGCATGCATCAGTTCATGAAGGGATATGCATTTTCGAGATACATGCATTTTTGAACCGATATGTACTTTACCTCTTTCGTAAGGGTTGCATGCTTTCATCCGGTGAACAGTGACAACCCTACCCTTTCGTGCAAGGAGTACCTCCATTCGTTTGTGGGGTACTTGCAACCTATAAAAGGCATAAGTATGCAGACGAAAATTCATAAGTTTGACAACATCATCAGAAAAACTTTGAGTGTCCTCGGGTTTGATTCAAACAAGTCACTGTTTGAATCAAACACCTCCATTGTATCCTGAAAGAGATTTTCATTTGATCCCTTAGTGACAAATCGTGTGGGACGAAACATCTCTTAAACGACAATGTTATTAACGTGCCTTGGAGTTTCTAATTCTCTGTCAAATCCTAAGTACTACATTTTTTCCAACACTTATCGCGTTTTTAACATCCGTAAATGCAAAAAATTAATAAAACTTGTTTGTATGTCTAATTTTTTTGGCCAAGTAAATTTTTTTATTGGGACCTTTATCGATTGGAGTAAAAAAAAATTGGGTCTTTATCAAAAGAAAAATTAACATATTATATTAGGTTGGATCGGATTAAATCTACACGAATTTTTTTTTCTTTTAGCGAAACATGTACCGTTGGGCCCTCCGACACTATTGGGCTTAAGACCCGGGTCTCGCCGGCCTCACTATAGGGCCGGCCCTTCTTGGAATCCATCTGGTTGAGTCACGTATATCTCCTTATCTACCTCACCATGCAGAAAGACTGTCTTCACATCTAACTGCTCAAGTTCAAGATCCTAATGAACTACCATTGCTAGTAACACTCTGATTGAAGTATGTCTGACTATTAGTTAGAATATCTCATTCCACCCCTTCTTTCAGACTGAACCCTTTTGCAACCAAACGTGCCTTATACTTAACTCCTTCTGCCTCAATCATTCATTCCTTCTTTTTGAAGATCCACTTGCAAGTAACAAGTCTTCTATCAGCTGAATGTTTAACTAGATCCCAAGTCTAATTCTCCACTAATGACTCCATTTCATCTCCCATGGTAGCAAGCCATTGAGATGCTTCAGAACATTTCACTGCTTCCATGTAAGTATAAGGTTCAAAACCATCCACATCTTTTGCAACATGAAGTGCATATCCAACCATATCACCAAAATCATACCTGATGTGATCGAAGATGAGACTTGGAGTCCATTTATCCCGCGTTGTTACCGTGGTAGATTTTATTAGAACTTTTTATTATTTATTATTAGGTTTTTATTTTCTTATTTCTATTATTTATTTTTGTCCGACATTGCTTATCTGTGATGTTTACTTGGAGTCTGTAGCCCATATAAAGGCATTTAGAGTCATTGTAAAATTCAGACAAAATTTTGAGATATATATTTTATTTGAAGCTTTTAGCTTTGGTGAGTTTTCTCACGTTGGTATTTGGTGGATTCCAAAAGGGACTTATCGAGGTTGTGAGCAAACCTGATAGGCGTCCATTTATACCAAGGTTTTTGGCTGCGGGTTAGCCAAGGGTCGCGGTGCTCGTTTTATTGGTGCCATCAGTCAAGTCATCAAGCATTTTCGGAACTGATTCAGACACGGATCACATCAGTTGGTATCAGAGCTCGACACTGACGGTATCCAAATATCCATTTTCTTTTTCTTACTTGCGTTTTTTTCCTTTCAATATCAAAAAATAAAAAAATAAAATCCCAGCCATCGTTCCCATAAACCCTACAAAAAAATAGCTTTTTGTTTCTCCACCTGTGGCGTTACACGTGGGCTTGGAAGCACAAGCCGAATGACAAATTTTCAGTACAGTCAAGTTACGACGTGATGCAAGCTGCGGGTGGTACTTTAAATCTCCGCTTTTGGCTGCGTATTTGGAGCTTAAAGGGTCCAGAGAGGCTTAATGTTATTATTTGGGAGGCACGGAGAAATAGCCTTAAAACCAATGGGTTGATTGCTTCTCGTATTCCGGAGGCGTGTTCATCTTGTCCTATATGTGATGCTACCATTGAGATGAATCTTCATGCGATGAGAGATTGTGGATGGATTAATACGGTTTGGAAGGTGCTCATTCCGGCAAGTAGACATGATCGTTTTTTCGACTTCAATAGGATTGATGCTTGGATTGATTTCAATCTTTCGCAGGAGCTTTGCAGCGATTCCTTGGGCATGGGGTGGAAATACATCTTCCGGGAAACCATTGCAAGTTCTTGGTTTTGGAGAAATAAAAATCTTTTTGGAAATAGAGATAATATACCGAGAACTAGTCTTTTGATTTCTAGCATTTTAGTTCGCACTAAGTCCATTGTTTCTCTTGATGAGACTGTTCTTTAGATTTTATTTGGTAGGCATTTTTGCCCTCGTTGTATTGTACACGTGGTGTATATTTTTTGATAATACATATCCAAGATCCTTTTCAACATAGAAAAAAAAAAAGAATTGCTTTACACACACACAAAAAATATATATATATATATATATATATATTCCCAACAATTGTTCTTCTGTTGCCGTCGAATTCTTCCTTCTACGCAAACAAACAAAAAAAAATTATTTACCGTTCGTAATATCTATTTAAATTATCAGCTTTTACTTGCATCTGTTAACCAAAAAAAAAAAATTTAAGATCCATATATCATTGTAGTTTTACCCTAAGAAACCTTGCCGTCAACTTTGACCCAATTCCAGCTTTTATTTTTATTTCCCCTTGCTATTTGCGCCTTTGTTTTGATTGGTTTTAAAAAATAAAAAAAACTCTTAGTTGACGTGAGTTCCCATGATTTCTAGTAAATCTCAAAAAAAGAAATTCCTTGTTCAATATTTTGTTTGGACATTCAGGATACTTGTCGTGTGCTAATTATTGGTGGAGTTAGATCCTATGGATGTCTACTTTCGGAATTTTGATGATATGATGAATCAAAATTTGGAGAAACAAGAATGGCGTTTTGATGATATGAAGACTCAATTGCAAAACATGTTAACGGAAAAATGTGGTAGTAGAGATAACCGCAGTGGTAGAGGTAATCGTGGTGGTGGAGGTACCCGTGGTGGTACAGATGTGGTTAAGAACACTTCTATAGAGCTGTTTTCTGTTTATTGCAGTCATTGTCACGAAAGTGATCATCGCTATTATGATTGCCCTAATCTATGGCAGAAAATAGGTAGTTTATGTTAGACATCAGCTAAGGATAACCAGATAAATGTTAATATCCCAGAAAAGATTGAAGGGAACACCATAGAAATTGTTGACTCTCGAGACGAGGAGAAGAATGCGGATATCACATTAGTTGAGGAGAAAATCGAGACATATGAAGATGTTGATCCTATTTCACCGACTCCTTGCTCGAGTTCTACTTTGTTTTCTTTGCAGGCACATGATGATCATCCAGTTGGGGAGCAAACTGGGTTATTTGATCTACCCACTCCAGACCCTACATTACCTATGGATGTTCTTGTTCCGTAGACATTGGTGGAAAACCAGAGTACATTTTCATTGATTCTTTTGCGATGTATTGTGCTTTTGTTCCAGATTCTCATCCCTATAGTTAAGTTGCTTCTCTAGAGAACATTATTTGCATTGCGCCCTCGCAACATTACTACTCATTGGTTTCCTTGGTGATTATTCGTCATCATCTCGTCTTCTATGTGATTTGAAGCCGTATTTACACCTTGTATTTGATCCGGGCATATCATTGGTGTTTGTAGTTGGTTCGGCCTGTTTTGTGCTTATTGCTTCTTTCTACGAGATCCTTTTGATTCGAGGTCAAATCCTTTCGGAGCCGGGAGGGAATGATGTGATCGAAGATGAGACTTGGAGTCCATTTATCCCACATTGTTACCGTGGTAGATTTTATTAGAACTTTTTATTATTTATTATTAAGTTTTTATTTTCTTATTTCTATCATTTATTTTTGTCCCACATTGCTTAGCTGTGATGTTTACTTGGAGTCTGTAGCCTATATAAAGGCATTTTGAGTCATTGTAAAATTCGGACAAATTTTGAGATATATATTTTATTTGAAGTTTTTAAGCTTTGGTGAGTTTTCTCACGTTGGTGTTTGGAGGATTCCAAACGGAACTTATCGAGGTTGTGAGCGAACCTTGTAGGCGTCCATTTATACAAAGGTTTTTGGCTACAGGTTAGCCAAAGGTTGCGGTGCTCGTTTTATTGGTGCCATCAGTCAAGTCATTGGACATTTTCGGATCTGATTCAGTCACGGATCACATCAATACCTCTTGGAAGGTACCCCAACATTGATTCTACTAGCTTTGTTGACAGCTATATTTTGTCGGCCAATATTTGTTTGACGCTCAGTTGACTGGCTTGGATCAAACACTAGTTCAACAATCAGATCAAATGAGTGCTGACCATATCTTAATTGGTGTGTTGAGAATGATCCTAGTGCGAGGACTTCTGTTGATTAAGTAGCAAGTTGTACTTACAGCCTCTGCCCAAAATCTCATTGATAAACTAGCATTAAAGAGCATGCATCTTGCCCTCTCAAGAAGAGTTTGATTTAGCCTTTCAACTACCTTATTCTGCTGAGGAGTATTCCTGACTATATGGTGACTAGCAATACCCTCATTTCTGCAAAACTCATCAAACTAGACCAGTAGAATTCTAGACCATTATCTATACAAAGCCATTTGATCTTCTCCCCAAACTGATTTTCAACTAGAGCCTTCCATTGTCTTAAGCTCTTGAATGCCTCACATTTGTGTTTCATCATCACCACCCAAGTCATCCTTGAATAGTCATCTATGAATGACACAAAATACATGTGACCACCCTGTTAGGAACATTTTATTTTGTTTTGATGATGGTCATGCAGCTGTGATAGCAAGCCTAAAATAAGGTAGAATTCTCTGCTATGTCTTTACTCAGCCGATAGTCAGTTCACTTTGCCGATTCACTGTTTCCTTCATTCTCTTAGGTTTAGGAGAATCTTTGTACTTCACTGATCCTTGATTTGTGTGAGATCAGTGTACACCATATTTAAACATTAAGTTTTATCACTTGGAATGTAACTTAGACTTATCCAAGGTCATCACAGACTTCCTTGGTTATAAGTCAGACCATAGTGTCTTCATTCCTGCCGGTACTTGGCTGTCTTCACTCTGCCGAAAATCTGTTTTTACTTAGCCATCCTACCAACTAGTACAATACTTGTCTGACTCAACTTATACCACATGTCAGACTCTAAGTAAAGACTTATACAGAGTATTCTACCTTATTTCAGGCTTGCTATCACAGCTGGTATGACCATCATCAAAACAAAATAATATGTTCCTAACAATTTTCCCCTTTTTGATGATGCCAAAACCCTCATAAGCCTGAACATAAGTGTACCACATTTTTCATAATAAACACTGGAATAAAACTCAACAATTTTATTCATCCATTCAATGGCAATAAGAAATATAAGTTCAAAATATATTTAAAGTACAGTGATCATGGTTTACTCAATTCAGCTTTGTATCTCTTGAATTTTATGGTCTGAACCTCCTCTATATCTTTCCAATCAATTTCTGGGAACTTCCACTTCCAGTATGCCATAGCAATGTACTCACAGACTCCATGAAATATTCTCTTGGCAAAGAGTCTGTTAAAATCAGACATAGTCTCATTTGCCCTAGGTTCTCCCAAATATTTCTCAAGTCTATCCTTAGCTCCGGCAATGTGTGAGTCAGCAAACTTGAGAATTTTGTCTGAGACCCATTGTTCTTGTCGGTTCATTCTCCCCATAGGGTTGAAGAATTTTACCATGTTGTTGAAATCTTCTTGTTGCTCACTTGGTAAATCTTTTGGTCCTTTTGCAGAGAGTGGTATGGCGTGTACTTGGTCTGCTGGTACCAACATTTTGCTTAAGAGATGCATGTTGTCTTTTAATATCATTGTACATTTTGGCCATATCAACTCTCATTTTTTCATCCTGATAGCTTAGCCAGTCTGCCCATGCTTCGTCTTGCGTTTGGTTTGAATACAGACCTTCTTGGACTCTGAAGAATTCTCTTACCCAGTCTAGTACTTCAGCCTCATATTCTTGCCTGTTTCTGTGGATTGAGAAACTTCTTTTCTCTCTACTCGTACCGGTTCTATGTTGACTTGCTGATCTCCTCTGCTGATTTGATCCAGGTCTTTGCTGACTACCTGATCTATCTCTATCATCATCCCTTCTTTGAATGGGATGAGGGAAACCTATGCAGGGTTCATTTGATATCTTTTCCCTCTCATCTCTTGCCTTTCTTTGTTGCTCTTCAGCTTCATTTCGAATTCTCAGTTCCCTGTCCCTTGCTCTTAGCTGCTCCTCAGTAAAATTTGGGGGTCTAACTGTTGATCCTTCAGGCTTATCCCCTCTTTCCCCCTTTTTAGCAGCATCATACCTCTGTTGGAGTAAGATGCTATTTGTAGCCTCTGCTGTGCCAATCAGAGTATCTAATTTTGACTCAATGGATGTGAATTTGTTGTCATGATCAATCAGCTTCTCTGTGACACTTCGGAATTTGATGCCAAATGCCAATGCCATCAAATCATTTTCCTGAGAGATGTGTTGTCTGACACATGCAAGGTTGTTGGTGATATTTATTTTAGCTGTCTCATCAAGTCACCTTGTCTTTTCACAACAATGTTTTGTGCATTAATGTATTCAGCAATAGCCTGAAATCTTTTCTCTATGGCTTTCATCTTTAAATGCCATAGTCATAGATCTGAGATACATTGCTTGTTGTTCCAGTTCCTTAGCCAGCAGATCTGCTGCCTTTTCAAAGGCCTCATTTGATATGCCAGTGTTCAGTTGAGTAAGTTTGTGACGGATGTCAGCTGGTTCTGGTAGTGTTTGGCGTCCCCGGTCTTGATGTTGAGTAACATCTACACCAGCTTCTACTTTTTCAAGGACTTGAGTAGAAGTGAATTGTGGTGTTGCACTGTCTCCTATTCACCCTTGCTCTGTGCTGGGGATTGCCTTGACTGGTGTTGCAGCAGCTGAGCCAGTGTCCAACACTGTTGTAGGGTGATGAGCTAAAATCTACCCACTCAAAAATACAATTTATAAAGACTCGCAACTGTGGGTAAACTAACTCTCTAACCAGCAGAGTACCGGGTCGATTGTTGGAATAGCTACAGGAGTACGAGGTCGATCCCAAGAGAAATGTGGTTGTGAGTACCAAAGCGAACGTGGTTCTTAGTCTAGGCGATCAAAGTTGTGGTGGAGATTATTATACAAATGCAAAAAGTAAAGTTTAACTAACAAGATTAAAAAGCATAGACAAACTATGATCCAACAGGTTGTCACCTCAGGAATGACTTGACAAGGAGTGTGTTTTAACTGATTCAGTTTATATGACATTCACGGGTGTCAACTCTTTATTCTCGCGTTAAGATCTGAACAACTCTCACTTAACCCCCATACCAGGTTTATTAACTCTCCCTTTAGAAAGCTAACTCGCCTAACATGGTTGACCAGAATAAAAAGCCGCTGAAAAACCTCACAAAAACATAATTTTAATGTGTCACTTAGGTTGCCAATCTAACGATTAAGACTATGGTTTAGTGATTCTAAAACATGTTTCATTCATCTCAGTAAAGATAAGAATCTCACATAGGCATAGTCCAGACTCATCACTCAAAGTTGTCAATCGACAATCAAGACTATGATTAGTGATACTCGGATCCCACATCTCACCGCAAAATGCATCTATAAGCTCGATGTAACAATGAACAAAGTTGTCAATCTCATTCAAAGCTATTAAAATGATCAAAACAAGTTTTAAAACATGAGTTTATCATACGAACGTTTAATTTAAGAGCTACACAACTCCTGACTCATCTCCCAAGGGCGTTTCACCCGTTTTCACATATTTCGGCTATAAAAAAGGTTTAGCTACTCATATATATATATATATAGATATATAGATATTACAAGTAATAAGACTCTGTCGAAATGTCATGGATTAAACTATGGGAAGTTTTACATAATAGCCTTCACAATGCCGAATTCTATTAAAACCAAATTAAAACCTTAATCCAATCATTTTCCAGATTTCGATACTTATATATATATATATATATATATATATATATATATATATATATATATATATATATATATATATATATATAAAACAAAATGAAAGAAAACAAGAAAGAAAGAACGAAAACGAAACTATATTATAACGATAATTATTCGAAATTATATCTAAATTACAACTATATATATATATATATATATATATAGTTGTAATTTCGTTATAATTTCGAATAATTATCGTTATAATATAGTTTCTGATGAAATGAAGGCCTATTTATAGATAAAACTGGACAGCCGGATCGATCCGAAAAGGGCGAGATCGATCCGGGAACAATAAAAATATTATCCAGGCTTATCCTCTGCAAAACCATGTGCAAAATCATCATTATGTCGATTTTCGATTCTATTTGGATCGATCCGGGAAAGGGCCGGATCGATCCGGGACTGTAAAAAAACATCAGTTTTGAGCTGAAACTTGAAAAATTCATATCTTGAGTTGTAGACCTCCGATTGATGTGATTCAAAATGCGTTGGAAAGCTCTTTCAAAGATCTACAACTTTCATGAAGGACTCTTCTTCAGAAAATGCCTTTTTAATGAGCCATTTGTTCGTCGAAGATATAATTCGTTAGTGGTACCACTAACCACTGAGCCACTTGACCACTTAAGTTAGTGGCACACTTTTATATCCCTAAAAATACCTCTTTTAGGCCTAAAAACGTGTTATTACTCGGGATTTTGGTCAACCTATAATTCTGCAATAAACCACCAAAATACCAAACGTAAATCCGACACGACACTCCGGTTACTAAACCGGTACAAAAACTAATAAAAACTTATAAAAACACGATATTTTATAAAATAGTCACGACTTATATATTTTTATGAAACTTAGGAATTAATGACTTTAATTGATATAAAAGTGCTCGAAATGATGTCAGAAATGGGGTCAAAAGTTATAAAAATAACAGTGAATTTTTCCGTCATCATAGGGTCAGTCGGAATGTCAACAGATAGTGGCCGAGGTGTTGTCTTAGCTGGTGAGGTTGGCTTTTCTGATGCATGTGTCTGTAGAAAAGAGCTTAAGAGAATGTTATCATCAATTGCATCAGCTGTTTGTTCATCTCTTTGTCTTGGCCATCAGTAGTATCCTTTGGATCATTTCCATCACAATTTTTATCAAGACCATCATCATCATTGTGATCATCAACATCATCATCATCATGGTTATCACTTTCATCAGCTGATTCATTACTTTCTTAGCTTTAGCTGCATCAACCATATCCCAGAGTGGTGACTCATCAAGTACACCAACCAGGGTTGTGATCCCAAGAAAATTAAAAAACCAGGCCTCCTCAGCAAGCATGCATTCTGAGTCTTGAAGCTGAATTCTGGAATCACCTTCCTTCCATTCAAGTCATGCTACAATTCGATCATCAATATCATTTGTAGACAACTGTGCCGGTTTTTATGGAATTTCTTCATCATCTCCAGTGTCTCATGCAACCTCCTCATTTCGAGGTTGTTCATCCTCACTTCTACTTTCTTACTCTGGTTGTTCTGCCTCTACTTCGGAATCCTCTTCTTCTTCTTCATCAATTTGTTGGGAAATCACTAGTTTAACGCAGCGGAATTTAAAATTTGATTTTCTTTTTCTAGATCGTTCTTCGTTTAATGCAATAAACACGTTAAGTATTTTGACGGTTATACCTTGATGATCTATAAGATCGTCGCTTTGAACGTCAACAGAGAGTAGTACAGTGCGCAAGCCGTCCACGTGTCCGGCCTCTATCGCTAATCCGCACGAACTCCTCGCCGGAATCCTCATTGGATTGCTATTGGAAAACTTCGGTTGCCAGACCGGCCATTTTCCTCTCTCACAAACTCACTATAGGATGCTCTCTATTTTACACAAGAACTATGAGCTCTTGCAATTGTGATGTACAAAAGAGCTTGACACCCACCTCTTATTTATAGTAGAAGGTGGCGCCCCATATGTGTGTAGGAGAAGAAAATATTTTCCCAATAAAATAAGGAAAATCTTCTAGATTGATTTATCTCTTTTATTATAATTAATTTTGCCAATATCTTATATTGAATATAATTATCTTATTACCATAAATTTATTTTTTCGAAAATCAATTAATATCTTATATTAATATTATGGTAATCTTATTAATTAGTGCACAATCCAAGTGTATCTCTTATACCCTAGATTTGGCGCCCCAATAGTCAATAAATTGACTTCCAGAATATTTTTTAATTAATATAATTTGTATATAATTAATATCTTGTATTTTATTTATTCATAATAAATAAATACCACAATATTAATTTACCACTATAACCTTTATAGTCTAGAGATAAACTTTCCTTATTTGGTTATCAACTATAACCGCATTTTAATCCGACTCGGTGTTCATATGTGTGCGACCCGATAGGCTTCCGAATATGTTGGCCGTAGACACAAAGTGCAAATTACTAAAATGCCCTTCATACCTAACGATCACGGGATAGCGTCTAGCAACACACCATGACCCCCAATCATCGGAAGAGTCAAAAGCAATGACTACTACCTTTCATGTGAAGCAGTTACCGTGTAACTTACAATCCTATCGCTATAATAATATCCTTACGATCGTATCTCGAGTGTCAATACATTAACGATCGTATCTTATAATCTGGATATCAAGCTCTCTCGGGATAACACATTTACTCCCACTTTGCAAAGATTCTCGAGAGCTAGACATTCCTTATAAGAAGGCCATTTCGGATATTCGATCTCAATCATAGGATATGCGATTCCCGGACGACCAATCACGTATACTCCGCATGCTTTAATATCATACCCAATCACTACCGCATGATCGCCCCGTGGCTAGGGGAAATCTCAATAGTGTCAAAGCATGACAATCCACACCGTGATGCCATGAAGACTCCGGTCAAAAGGATAATTCCACAACCGCCACATAGTGTGACACTTAATGTAAGTGGGTCAGTCTAATATACGCATTCTCTAATACACGTCCATGTACAGTCCAAGTGTCTCTACACTTCGATAGACGAGATCTATCCCTACCTTCTATAAGATAGAAGACATCCAATACGTGCTAGTTTGGTTATACTATCAATGTCCCATTTGACAGTACATAAGACTAGAGATATTTAAGTACCAAACTTATTATAGTCATTAGAGATCTCATCAACCATAATCATTATCATGGTTTCTCTATCACAGATTGATACTAGGGACGTTACTATATATGTACAACAAATAACATGAAGATAAACAATATATAATAACATAAGTGCTTTTATTAATCATAATAAAGTTATTACATGAACTAAATAGACTGTAAACGGCCTGACCCGGTCGGATCCGGTCCAACCCGGTTGGGTTTAGGACACCTTTCCAACACAATTAACTTTCCAAAATCTTCCTTGTCCAAATTTCTTTGAACCTTTTGCTTCTTTCTTTGGCCAGAAGTGTGTTTTGTGGTTTGCTTTCTCTTTCCTCATCCTGCTTTCTTTTGTTGTTTGACATAGGTAAACATGATTTTGGATTCATGCAACTTATGGAGTTGAACAACTGGTACTTGCAAACATTGTAAAAGATAGTGTAGTTGAATCCCATATGATTTCTTCACCTAGAAAATCCCTTTTTTCTGCTTTCCTTCTGCTAATCCCTTTTTAGCAGCGGTGGCCTCTCCCTAGATTTGTTCTTTGATTCTCAGGAAGAAATAAGTGGCCCAATTAAACTCCAGACTGTGATCGATGATTCCCATAAGACGCATTCTAACCTCTGTCATGGCATTATTTGCCCCTAACTTTCCTTCAATTGTTTTCCCAACTAAGGCACTGAATTCATTGTAGGATTTCTTCAAGGCATATCTAAGACAGTTGAATTTCATAGGGCCGGGGTTTGACATTTTAGAGATTGTATCCCAGAATTCGTCCAATTTTTGTGGAATGAGAGCCACTTTTGCATGACCTTTATTTGAAAGTTTGAGGTGTTTGCGAATTGCCTTTGCTGTAATGACCACTTCTGTGCCGTTGACAGATGCAACGATCTTGTCTTCCTCCCATTCGTCACCTTCTTCTGCAAGGAGCCCAGAGACATACTTTGCAGTCTTTCAGAAGGAGATTAGACTTTCATAGCAGACATCGGTGATTGGAGGATTTAGAAAAGTCGATAATCTTAGGTTTTTGCATCCAGTAGCCTGTTTTTGTGCATCTTCGTCATTTCCACATAGTTTTAAGTAGTGTTCATCTTGAAATAACGACCCAGTGGCAATTGATTTCTCATACTGTTTTCCAGTTTGAGTGGCTGAAGAGGATGAGTCCATTGCTTGAGATTTGAGAGAAAGCTTTGATTTTGCAGTGAGAAAATAGGGTTTATGATTTGCAAAAGAGCGTAAAGAATTTTGAAAAATCTCCAAGTGTGGTTTATATATGATGATTTGAGTAGTGTGAACGTGGTTGAATATGGAAGGATTTTGTGACGTAATGGCGTGATTTTATGTATATAAATCACGGTATTTGAGTATAGCGGTGGAGTGGATTGAGGTAAGTAATGATAGATCCCGGGAATCGAGGCGTTTGTAATTCAAAAATAATATATTTACCTCCACGATTATAAATTGATCTCCACTTGTGTAATCTTCTACAATATAATCCTACATAACTTCTTGATTTTCCAAGTATATAAAGTTGATTTAGCTCACACTTTATTTTGTCGTTGACTTCATTATATATTTCGGTGGAGTGACTTGGCTGGTCACTAAGCCGGTGTAGTGACTTCTTCACTGAGTTGTTGTATATTACTGTTCCTAACAATCAGTGAAGTTGACTTCGTTGAGAACCAGTGCTTTACCTGCCAAATGAGCTTACTCATACCGGCAAAGGTTCAGTTAGCTGGTGAAGTTACTTAGCTGATTACTCCAGTTAGCTGCTCCTTAGTACTTAGGCAATTTCTATCATTCCCAACTCAGTCTCAACTTGCTGAATCTTTCATGACTGAGTGGTTTTGTGAAAATGTCAGCCAATTGATCTTCAGTGGGTATGTATCTTAGAATGACATCTCTTTTTTCCACATGTATCTTACATCAATATGTTTTGTTCTTCAGTGTAACACTGGATTTTCAGTAATAGATATGTCACTTGTGTTGTCACAAATAATTAGAATTGTCTTCTCCTCCATTCTATAATCCCTTAGCTGTTGTCTGATCCACAGTGCTTGTGCACAACAACTGCCTGCTGCTATATATTCTGCTTTAGCTATTGATGTAGATATGGAGTTTTTCTTTTTGCTAAACCATGAAACTAGTCTGCTGCGTAGCATTCAACAAGTTCCAGAGGTGCTTTTTCTATCTATTTTAGATCCAGCATAGTCAGAGTCTGAATATGATATCAACTTGAATCCTCCATCTTTTGGATACCAAATTCCAACATTGATGGTGTTCTTCAGGTATTTGATTATTCTCTTGGCTGCTAGAAGTTGTGATTCTTTTGGTTGAGCTTGAAATCTTACACATACTCCTACTGCAAGAGCTATGTCAGGTCTGCTTGCAGTTAGATAAAGTAGGGATCCAATGATTCCTCTATAAAGCTTCTGATCAACATCCTTTCCGTTTTCATCTTTTCCAAGAATAACCCTTGCACACATTGGTGTATCTGATGTACCACTTGTGTCCATACCATACTTATGTATTAAGTCTTTTGTGTACTTGGCTTGATTAATGAAGATCCCATCTTTCATTTTCTTCACTTGTAGACCAAGAAAGTAATTTAACTCTCCCATCATGCTCATCTGAAATTCGCTTTTCATTAAGTTTGCGAAATTCTCACATAGCTTCTTATCTTCTGATCCAAACATAATGTCATCAACATAAATCTGAACTAACATAGTGCTTGTTCCTTCCTCTAATTTGAAAAGAGTCTTCTCTATAGTTCCCTTGTTGAATCCATTCTTGATCAAAAACTGTGATAGTGTCTCATACCAAGCTCTGGGTGCCTGTTTGAGTCCATAAAGTGCCTTTTTGAGCTTGTACACCTTATCTTCTTTCCCTTTGATTTGAAAACCAGGAGGTTGTTCGACATATACTTCTTCTTCCAAAAGTCCATTCAGAAATGCACTCTTGACATCCATTTGGTAAACTTTGAAGTCTTTGTGGGCTGCAAAAGCTAGAAAGAGTCTGATTGCTTCCAATATTGCTACTGGGGCAAAGGTTTCATCATAATCTATTCCTTCTACTTGAGAGTAGCCTTTAGCAACTAGCCTTGCTTTGTTTCTAACAACTGTTCCTTGTTCATGCATCTTGTTTCTGAATACCCATTTTTTTCCAATGATGTTGGCTATGTCTGGTCTGTCAACAAGTTCCCAGACCTCATTTCTTTCAAATTCATTTAGTTCCTCTTGCATGGCCGTGATCCAATCACCATCTTGGATTGCATCATCTATTGTTTTGGGCTCTATTGAGATAGAAAACATGTCAGCATATTTTCCAGTTGTCTTCTGGTTCTGACTCCTTTGTGAATGTTTCCAATGACTTGATCTTCAGGATGGTCTCTTAACCAGTTGAGATCAGGTTGTTGTTGTTCTTGACTTGGTGCTTCCACAACTTCAGCTTGTGTATCAGCTTCATGTACTTGTGCTGGTGCCTCTTCTATTGTATTGACTGGTGGCTCATCTTGATTTCCAAGATTGTGATTTATAATGGTAGCTGGTACTATTGTATTCATGTATAATTGTCTTGGTCTTGCTTCTTCTTCAAGTTCTTGAAGGCTTTCAACATTTGTGTTTGACTCATCAAATACTACATGAATTGATTCTTCAATCACCAGGGTTCTTTTGTTTAGTACTCTGAATGCTTTGCTGGTGTCTAAGTATCCCATAAAGATTGCTTCATCAGCTTTTTCTTCAAAAGTATGTAGCTGATTCCTGTTCAAAACAAAACATTTAGATCCAAACATATGCAAATATGAGATATTAGGATTTCTTCCATTACATATTTCATATGGAGTTTTTCCATGATGTTTGTTGATGATTGATCTGTTTTGAGTATAGCATGTCAGATTACGCTTCACCCAAAATCTCTTTGGCAAGCATGTCTCGCAATCATTGTTTCGACCGCTTCTTTGAGTGTCCTGTTTCTTCTTTCTCGCTACACTATTTCATTGTGGAGTCCTGCTGTGATAGTTGATGCAAGATTACTCCATTTTTCTTCACATGAGGTTCTAATTATTTCATTTAGAAACTCTGTGCCTCTATCTGATCTGATCTTGATGATCTTCAATTCCTTCTCATTTTGAATTCTTCTTAGCAAATCTGGCATCTTTTTGAGTGTCTCTTTCTTTTTGTTCATGAATATGGTCCAGGTGAATATTGAGAAGTCATCCACCACTACTAGAGTGTATTTCTTTCCACTTATACTAACTGGTGTGACTGATCCAAAAAGATCCATATGCAATAGATGTAAGATTCTTGTTGTTGACTGATAGGTCTTTGACTTGAAAGATCTTTTAATTTGCTTCCCTTTTTGACATGCATCACATATACTTTCTTTCTTGAATGTGATCTCTGGTAGACCTTCAACTAAATTGTTCTTTGATAGTGTGTTGATGGTTTTGAAGTTGAGATGATTCAATCTCCTATGCCAAATCCAGCTGGTTGATTGTTTACTTTTGACAAGCAAACATGTTTCTGTTGTTGCTGTCTTCCAATCTACCACATACATGTTGTCTTCTCTTCTTCCTACAAGTACAACTGTGTTGGTTTGGCTGTGAATCACTTTGCATCCTTCCTTGTTGAAGTGCACATTGTAGCCTTTGTCACAGAACTGACTAATACTTAGGAGATTGAAATTCAGTCCTTTAACATAAGCCACATTTTGAATCTTCAAGCTGTTTTTGAGCATTATGCCTTCCCCCTTAATTTTACCAGGGTTTTCTTTGCCTCCAAAGGTGACTTTGGGTCCATCAAAAGCTTTAAAGTCAGTGAGCCATCCTTTGTTTCCTGTCATGTGTCTGGAACATCCACTGTCTATGTACCAGACATCCTACAAAACAAATTAATTATGTTTAGGTACCCAACACTACACTATGGTCTGACTTATAACCAAGGAAGTCTGTGGTGACCTTGGATAAGCCTAAGTTTCATTCTGAGTGATGAAACTTAATGTTTAAATATGGTGTACACTGATCTCACACAAATCAAGGATCAGTGAAGTACAAAGATTCTCCTAAACATAAGACCAGCCGTGAAAAAACAACAAGCGAACAGAAAATGAAGGAAACAATGAATCGGCAAAGTGAAATGACTATCGGCTGAGTAAAGACATAGCAGCAAAGGAAGATCTAAGCGGCAAAGTCAGAAAGATCACTTAACCGTTCAGGGAACGGCCAAGTAAACTTTACTTGTTCAGATTTTGAAATATGAAGAGGATTCAGAGGATCAAGCATTAAATGCACAATCAATTGAGATCAATCAAGGACGGATTTTCTAATAAGCGTTTGAAGAAGAATCCGATCACTGAAATCAAGGAGAATAACATTGAGGGGGAATCAAGAATAAAATCAAGAATTAGTCCCCTCATTAATATAGCCAACGGACGGAAATTCAAATTATGGACCATCAAGGCTATAAATAGAAGGCATTGACAGACAAGAAAAAAGGAGAAAAACAGAACGATTAAAAAGCAAAAACGCTGTCAATTAGAAAAGCCTTCCATCTGCACTAAAAGGAAACATCTAGAGATCAACTCAGGAATCAGAACTTCAATTACAAATCAAGCTCTGAGATTGATCAACAAGTCTGTGGATTTGATTCACATCAACTGAGGCAATTGAATTAGAGGAATCTGAGAAGGAGTTGCAACCTTTTTGATAGCTGCTGAAATATTTGTTCTTAAGGAGCAGTGATAGAGACTGAGTCACCGAAGATTTTTGAAGCCAGGGAGTGATAGTCTTGAAGATTGTGAAACTTGTGTAGCCAAGGACAATCATACTATTGTATCTGTGAAAACAATAGTGAATTCCTCCAATCATCACAGGAGAAGAGTGGATTAAGGGATTACACCACCCTAAACCACTATAAACTTTGCGTCTATTTACTTTCAGCAATTTACTTTACAACACTTTATTTCATTGCATACTCTATATTTGTGGTTGCATAATCTACTTTGAACCTACACTTAAAGAAGGGACTTATCCGCTGCCCAAAAGCTTTTAAATATAAGAAAAGTATTTGAAACTACACTATAGTCATTCACCCCCCCCCCCTCTGACTATAGTTTTACCCTTCTCTGGGACCAACACACCCAGTGAGTCCACTTTTGATGGCCCCCAACAATCAGAATGAATGTAATCAAGTGATGACTTTGTATTGTGTACCTCTTTTGAGAACTTGCCCCAATGAAGCTTCCCAAACACACAATGCTCACAAAAGTCCAGATGCTTGACATTACACCCCCCAAGAAGATCAATCTGAGAAAGAACCTGCATCCTTTTTTCACCTATATGACCTAGTCTTATAAGCCACAACTTTGTCAGCTGTGACTGGTGAACTTCAGCAGATGCCACAACAGCAGACCAAGACACAACAGACCCTTGTAGTATATACAAGGTCATTTTCTTGACACCCCTGAGAACCACAATCGAGTTTTTTAGACACTCAAAGACTCCACTTCACCCTTGAAATTGAACCCCTACTCTCCAAAAGCGAGAGATACCAAATTCTTGGTCATCTGTGGAACATGTCTATCTTCATTCAGTGTACAGATCTACCAGCCTCTGTCCTCAATTGAACCGAGACAATCCCAACTACCTTGCAGTCCTTGTTGTCTGCCATAGAATATGACCACCGTCTATCTGATGATAACTTGAGAACCACTCTCTGTGAGGGC
Organism: Gentiana macrophylla; assembly: GCA_026214975.1. Taxonomy (NCBI): domain Eukaryota; kingdom Viridiplantae; phylum Streptophyta; class Magnoliopsida; order Gentianales; family Gentianaceae; genus Gentiana; species Gentiana macrophylla. The sequence continues at coordinate 37,090,177 of CM047806.1, read as the reverse complement.
AACTATGATAGGATGCCCCAAAGTCCAGAATCCACACATCAGCATGATGTGTTGACTCTCTTGCTACCAGAACCATGTCCCCTTCTAAATCATGCCCAACTACTATAGTAGTTGTGCCAGAACTGTTCACCTGTTGTTTCTTCATCTTTGGACAATTGGACTTCCAATGTCCCTGCTCCTTATAGTAATTGCAAACATATGTGGACTTAGGACCTTTGGACCCTGCCTTCTTGGAATTCTTCTTCCTAGACTGCCAATGCCCTTTTTCACTACTGATGCTGAGTACTAGTCCAACAACTTGACTATCTGCCCCTGCTGCCTTATGTCTCAGCACCCTGGCATGTAAGGCTGACCTCACATCTTCCAAAACCACTGTATCATTCCCAACTATGAGGACTGTACAAACTTCTCATAAGAGGCTGGTATTGAAACCAACAAAATCAAAGCAGCATCCTCATCCTCAATCTTAACATCAATATTCCTAAAATCAAGTAATATTGTATTCAACTGATCAAGGTGATCCCTTAGCTGAGCCCCTTCATGCATCCTCAGGCTAAACAACCTATGCTTCAACAGCAACTTGGTTGTCAATGACTTAGTCATATACAAGCTTTCAAGCTTTGACCATAACTTGACAGCAGTGTCTTCCTCAGCAACCTTTGTAAAAACATCATCAGACAAGCACAACATGATGATTGAATGTGCTTTATCAGATAAAGGAGTCCACAATCCTTGTTGCTTTAACAAGGCCCGCATCTTGATTTGCCACAGACTGAAACTGTTCATCCCTGTAAATTTATCAATATTTACGTTCATTGTGACATCCTACTTGCTAAAGAACATATCTTTTGATCACAAAATCCTAGCACCGGTCACCGGACTTGGTGAAGATCAACTCCGTTCAACCTGCAATTTCCTCTGAACCTACGAACCAACGCTCTGCTACCAGTTTCTTAAAACATGGACGAGAAACTTGCACTCCATGAAAGATAAAACAAAAGCAATGCAAACGTAAACAATGACGAAAATTGATAAAAACACAGAAACAAAGAGAACACAGTGATTTAACTTGGTTTTTGGCATTGGGCCGACTAATGCACGGACATAAAAGAAAATAATTTATTATGCACAAAGTTACAAGGATTTTCACACACACTGCGTTGATTACAACATTGGTATTTATAGGTACAATTCCATCCCTATCCCCCTTAGGATCCTTGTTTGAACTGTCATAAATACCCTCAGATGTGACCCCAGCTCCAGCTGTCACCACCAGACGAAACTCAGCATAACATGACCTTCCAGACTTGTAACCAATCAGCACAGATGTATAACTCAACAGCGTTCACAAACTCCGCAGACTCAGCAGTATGCTGACACAGAAGGACCTCGGCTGCACTTCACCAGCTGACTTCCACAAACATGAACACTTTTGCTCAGCTGACCATCATTCTCAGCTGACCCCAGATTAATTCCACCAGATTTAGAGATCAACTCACTTTGCTGACAATTAATACATTTACGAAACTTGCTATTAGAGCATCCACAACAAGCATCCTCAATTACACCTTCCAAACACATCGTTTTATGTTTTAATTACACTTTTTAACACCCAAAATATAATTCACTCTAACAAGCCCTATTGAAACAACAAAGGTCTCCAATTAAATCCAAGACCACCTAAGTCATTTAGCATAGTGCACACCTCCCACTTTCGCTAGTGTATCTTCCTCTTGACTTAGGCTGTTCCTAATGTTTCATGGGCCCGGGGCAAAATGTAAAAAGAGGCCCTCTATTTTATTAAGAAAATTAATTTTTTTTATTTAAGTGTTTTAAGTCAAATCAAGCTATAAAACTATTATATGCATATTACAAATATAAAAAACAACAAAATTATTGAATCAATAGCTTGAACATAGTAATGGCAGAAACAAAATAACACAAACAACTACAAAAGAGCGCAACCATAACCACCAAAATTACAAGATTGCAAAACACCAATCAGTAACATAATTCCTCTAACAACAAAATAAATCAATCGTGACAAAAATCTTTCACCATTTCTAGATGCAAAATCATCAATAATTGTTTCACGTTTAATATTTCCATACACATTGATGATTCTGGATCTCGTCTGATAAATAACTCGGGCCGTATTTTCCTAGTGACAATGATCAAGATCCAAAAACTCAAAATAAGTATGAAAATATGGGGTGGTTTTAGTATGTTTAGACTGAGCCTGAGATTGTGTAATATCAAGTTGCCTACGTATCATGTATAATGTTAGGAATCAAGTCTCTTCATGTTGAAGATATTATAGATAAAGATTAATTAATTCAAATACTTCTATTTCTAGTATTTTATGTTTTTGGTATTTATCATATACTTGTTGGCCAAGTTATATGTGGCTATATATATCTTGATGTAAGGACATTTCAATGAAAAGTATTTGGTTCACTTTACAATATGGTATCAGAGCAAGGTTCTCCCTCTCTCAATATCATTATCCCGAATCCCTTCTAGCCAAAAAAAAAAAAAACAGCCGAAACCCTAATCTCCTTCTTCCCCAATCTTCTTCTTCGTTCAACCGCCATGTCCTCTGATGTAACAGCCACAACCATGGCAACCTCTTCTTCTTCTTCCTATCCTTCCTTCACCCATTCCTCTTCGATTCATATATCCAAACTTACTCGAAGCAATTATTATCTATGGCGAGCACAAATTCTTCTATACCTTCGTGGACAAGGTTTCTATGCCTACATCGATGACACAATTCCATCTTCAACCAAAACGATTACAGACTTGTCCGGCGACACCTCTATTAACCCTGCCTATGCCGAATGGAGTAAAAACGATAACCTTATCCTCAGCACAATCACGTCGTCCATATTAGACGCGGCGTAATATCTGTGTTTATCTGGCGTCCTCCTCCTCGGAGATCTGGCAATCACTCCAAGATTCGTTTGCCTCTGTCAGCCGATCCAAACTCGTTCAGTTGCGTACAAAATTGGCGTCCACTCGTAAACAGGACTCCACGGTAGCGGACTATTACTTCAAATTAAAGAGAATCGCTGACGACCTTGCACTCGCCGGACATCCACTTTCCGATGATGACTTCATCGCCTATTTGCTTGGGTCTCGGCCTTGATTATGAAGCTTTGGTCACAATGATTGGCTCCCATTCCTCCATCACCATCGAAGAAGTGTATTCTCAGCTTCTTACAACAGAGTCTCGGCTCCTTCATCACCGGCCCACTCCACTGTCATCTCCGAGGTCCTTCCCCGCCCCTACCCCAGCCGCTGCAAATCTCTCCACATCATTTGGCCAAACTCAAAATTCTGCGGACATGGCTCAAACAATTACCAAGGATGGGGACGAGGCCGAGGGCATGGAGGACCTCGTCCCTCGTATAATGTTGATTCCTCACAAATTTACCAAATTTGCAACCGTGTTGGCCACATTGCCTCCGCTTGCTATTACCGTTATACCCTTACCCCACAACCACCCTATTCCCCACGGCCTCCTTCCAACCCGAGACCCTCTCCTCCCCAAGCCTACTATCACTACACACAGCCTTACTCCCACCCTTCCACATCTGACTGGATACCAGATACCGGCGCCACCACCACATGACCAATGACTTTAAAAACTCTAACTTATCTTATGAACCATACGACGGTCCTGATAAAGTACATGTTGGTGATGGTACAGGTTTGACTATCTCTCACCTTGGCTCTTCGTCTATTTCTTCGCCAACTCATACTTACCTTTTGCATAATGTTTTACTTACTCCTTCTCTTACTCAAAATTTACTTTCCGTCCATCAATTTGCTCATGATAATTCTGTTTACTTTGAGTTTCATAATAATTAATTCCTTGTGAAGGACTACTCGGGTCGCGTCCATCATAGGATATTTGTCAAAGATGGTCTCTACCGCTTCTCTCCCACTCTCCGCAATACTCTAGTTCAATCTCTTGCCGGCACCTCTAGCACTTCCTCCACCAGGCACCAACGTCTCGGACACTATTTTTCTCATGTTCTCTGTCAAGTTTTTGGTCATTTATCTATTAGTCTTTCAAATAAAGCATCCTCATCTGTGTGTGCTCCGTGTCAATTAGCTAAGAGTCATTGTCAAACTTTATATGTGTCTGAATTTACTTCTTCTACACCGCTTGATTTAATTTATTCGGATGTTCAGGGTCATTGTACTGAATCTTCTATTTATGGATCTCATTATTATGTTAGTTTTATGGATGATTTTACAAATTTTTTTTGGATTTTCCCCTTAAAACGTAAATCTGATGTTGAACCTGTTTTCGTGACTTTCTCACTATGATTGAGCGGCAATTTAACACCAAACTCAAGAGTTTGCAAACTGACTGGGGTGGCGAATACCGCCATCTCACACACTATCTCACCTCTCTAGGTATCATTAACCTCCGCTCTTGTCCACACACTCACGAACAAGCCGGCGCCATCGAAATGCGTCACCGCCAAATTGTTGAAGTCGGCCTCACACTTCTAACTCAGTCCAACCTTCCCCTCACTTACTGGGAAGATGTCTTTGTCTCTGCCGTTTACATCATCAATCGACTCCCTACCCGAGTAATAAATGACAAATCCCCGTATGAGAAGGTCTTTGGACGTGTACCTGATTACTCTTTCCTTAGAGTGTTTGGTTGTGCATGTTGGCCTCACCTTCACCCCTATAATCATGATAAGACCGACTTCAAATCAAAATCATGCATCTTCCTTGGCTACAGTCCACACCACCATGGCTACAAGTGCCTTGATCTTCATCCGGTCGTGTTTACATTGCTCGTCATGTCGTCTCTGACGGAACAACTTTTCCTTACACTCCCTCGAGCACCCCTATAATCCCGGATCTTTTATCACTGTTCCCTTACCGGCCACAATTCTTCCAAATCCACCTCATCCTACTCATTCCCCACCTCAGGCCGACTCCCCATCTTTCTCGGCCCCTTCTCCTCCACTATCTCCGGCCCCACCCACTCCGGCCAGTGTTCCTTCATCGCCCCCTCGTGATCCTCCTCCAACACATCCTATGGTTACCCGCACAAAAAAAAACTCCCTTAAACCAACTCAAATGACCGATTATATTCGTTATCCACTTCCCTGAGCTCTCCTTAACTCAACTGCCTCCTCCGATCCGACCTCCTACACTGAAGCCTCAAAACACCGGATTTGGCGTAATGCTATGAGAGAGGAAATCAATGCTCTTTTACGTACTAATACTTGGGATCTTGTCCCCTTTCAGACTCATATGAATGTTGTAGGTAACAAGTGGGTCTATCGCACGAAGCATCATGTTGATGGTAGTTTTGAACGTCATAAAGCTCAGCTGGTAGCAAAGGGATTTCACCAGGCCGAGGGTGTTGACTTCACAGATACTTTCAGCCCGGTTGTGAAGCCAGTCACAATTCGACTATTGCTTTCCCTTGATGTATCTCAGGGATGGTCCCTCCATCAAGTTGACATCCATAATGCCTTTCTTCATGGACATCTGAACGAACCTGTCTACATGCAGCAGCTACAGGGAATCGTTCATCCGGATTATCCATATTATATATGCCGCCTTAAGCGAAGTCTCTATGGTCTCCGTCAGGCATCCCGTGCTTGGTTTTCCCGTCTCTCTGATGTTCTATCTCACTTCGGCTTCTCGGTGTCTAGAGCTGGCACATATTTGTTCATATACTAACGTGGTGGTCATCGTGTTTATTTACTTATATATGTTGATGATGTGATTATTACAGGTACCTCTCCATCTCTTATTACGCAGGTAATTACTTATCTCAGATCGCAGTTCCCTGTCAAAGATCATGGCACATTATCTTATTTCTTAGGCATCAAGGCTCTCCCCACTTCTGATGGCCTATATCTTACTCAGAGGAAATATATACTACAACTTCTTCAGCGGGCAGGTATGGATAAATGCAAACCATGCCCTACTCCCATGTCTGCTTCCACTCGTCTAACTACCGTCTCAGGATCTCCTTTTACCGACCCCTCCCTCTACCGCACAGTGGTCGGCGGTTTACAGTATCTCAATTTCATGCGCCCTGACATAGCCTTTGTGGTCTAAAATATTAGTAAGTTCATGCAATCCCCAACTGATGATCACTGGAATGCCGTCAAACGGATATTACGCTACCTCAAACATACTATTTCTGAAGGTTTTATTTCTTTCTCGTCATTCGCCGCCACTCCTCCAAGCCTATTCAGACTCCGACTGGGCTGCGGATCTCGACAATCGTCGTTCTATCGGTGCCTATTGTGTTTTTCTCGGCAATAATCTCATTAGTTGTCGCTCTAAACAACATCTCACCGTCTCTAAGAGTAGTACAAAAGCCGAATACAAGTCACTTTCTAATACTTTTGCTGAAGTTCAATGGTTGACCAGTCTCCTAGCTGAAATGCACATCACTCTTCCATCTTCGCCGACCTTATGGTGCGACAATATTGGCGCCACCTACCTTGCGCACAATCCGGTTTTCCATGCCCGAACTAAACACATAGAGATTTATTTTCATCATGTTCGTGAATTAGTAGCCTCCAAGCGTCTCTCCATATCATTTCTCAATTCGAAGGATCAGCACGCCGACCTACTCACGAAGCCGCTTGCCCGCCCACGCTTTGACTTACTCAAGACCAATCTCCTTGTTCAGCCACTTCCCACGGGATTGCAGGGGCATGTTGAAGATATTATAGATAAGGGTTAATTAATTCAAATACTTGTATTTCTAGTATTTTATATTTTCGGTATTTATCATATACTTGTTGGCCAAGTTATATGTGGCTATATATATCTCTTGATGTAAGCACATTATTATTCAATGAAAAGTATTTGGTTCACTTTACAATACTTCGTAGTTCTTCGGATCATTTATATAAAGGGGCCTTTGCCCAAGGCATGCTTGTGCCGTGTCCGTGGTGGACTCTTGTTTCGTATCCCTCAAGGATTGGATTTTACCGTGTCAATCTTCTTGATTTTAGAAGATAATTACGGGGTTTGAATAATGGTTTAAATGATACGATCCTAGTCTTTATGACTAAAGGATCTTTCCATGTTTATCTTTTAATATAAGCACATGGGCTAAAAATCGAGGATAGCTCTGGCCGACCTAGTCGACCCCCCGAGGTCACTATGGCCTGAACTGCGTTGACCTAGCAGCGTTCCGCCCTAACCGACACGTGGTGGACTGAGAAGCGGGCCAACCTGATCTCCCACCCGAGGGTCTGATCTGCCCTTAGGCTTAACGTGGGGCTCTTGGACCTTTGTGTTACAGTCTCATTTAATGTTCAGTTAATGTGGGGGTGACACGCAATGAGGTACAATCCAACCTCCGTCATAATCCCCCCTGATCTAGCTGAGCTCTTAGGGCGAGCTCAGATCTCTCAAGGTTGTAGCTCGGCCCGGTCATCTAGACTTGCAGAATTTTTAGATATCTCACCCTGCCAGCTGGCAGAGTTCCGTTATGACGCCTTCATAACTGTTGCGGGTTCCGAGGTGTTGTTACCCACTCACTTGAAGTGGACCTCACCACGTGTCACACATCATTATGTTCCAGGGCCCTGGATGGTCCACTGGAGTAGGTTATTCATTAGTATCAATACTTTATAAGAGTTTCTTTATGCATTTGTAGATGCAAAATCATCAACAATAGTTTCAAATTTAATTTTGTCCAACATATCATTATGTTCATTGGCCATTGACGGTCGACTAAGGTACGTTTTTCAGCAATATCATTAATTTACAATTGTTTAATGGTAAATTCATATGTTATTACAATAAAAAAAAGGTACGAAAATACCAAAAAAAAACATTCAAGAGCAAAAATCAAGCGCACATCAATAGAAGTATATAACCACGACTTATCCACTAGACGACCTTTTACTAGTGTTGAAACATGTAATTTTAAGCAGGTAGAAACATGTAATTTGGGCCCCTCTTTTATCATTGGCCCTGGGCGGTCGCCATCTTGCCCGGGCCCAGAGCCTTGTCCACCATCACACCGTAAAGAATCGCCTACACATTGCCTCTAACGATGCTATGACCGCTTCAGGTATTGAGAAACATTGCATGACGATGGTGGTATAGCATGTAGCCTATGATGCACCGGCACTTCAATCTGGTCGCCGTGTCCGACGCAAGACACGACACGACACGCTTCCGACACACTGTCGACACTCCCCGACACGGCACCAACACTCCTGAACCCAATTTTTAAAAAAAAAAATTCTTTATTTTTTTTATTTTTTTTTAAGGTTTTTTTCTTTATTTAAGTTTTCTTCAATGGAAACGTTAAAATACACGTTTTTATTTCTATAATAATTAAATAAATAATATGTCGTATCAAGTTTATATGTTTTTTTTATAAACAATCATTTTACAATTTGTAATATTTTGAAAGTCAATCACAATTTCTTTTGGTACCGTATAAAGGTCGAATATCTATTTTCGATATTCATAGACTTTATGTAATATCTATCTTATTTTGTCTAGTTTTTTCAGATGTTTACGAATATTTTTTTTGATAAAATGAATTTTATTTACATTATATATATATAAATAACGTGTCGGCGGCGTGTCGTATCCTTAAATTTTGGAATTAACCGTATCGCCGTGTCTGCGTCATTTCGTGCGACGTGTCCATATCCGTGTCTATGCCACATAGCATGTAGCATAGGGACGGACCCAGTCGTGTAAGTGTTAGACAATTCTACAACAAGTATTCATTTAATTCAACTGGTTAGAGCTTTGTTACTTATCCTAGTTTTATAGGTATGAGACTTGGCTGTTGAGTCTTTCTTTCACTCTTTTTTTTATTGTAGCACTCTTAATTAATAACTCTTGCCCGTCGGTGATAAAAGCTTTTCTTTCTATCCACTAAGTTTCTTCAAGACTTAATCTTCCAAGTAAGCAATGATTTGCCGCTTCAAACGCTCACTCATGAAGGGCAATCCCGGGTACTAACTATAATCCTATCGTATTATAATACTATAATACTTTTTTTGAAAACATAATATTGATCACAAAAATCCATAATCAATACTAATCTAATTCTCTCTTTTTACTTAAACTCACCTTAATTTAGATGTCAGTATCCTTTTTCTAGCCCGCTTTGTATCACATTTTATTATTACAACACCGCGTGAAATGCAAACAGAAATGAACAGTGCTTCACATAAAAGTAAGGGGGAATGGACCATAAGGACAAAAAAAATTAATAAATGGGTCTGGAAGGACAAAAGTAACATTTTCATTATTATAAAGGACAAAAATTACAATTGTTACTTCACGTGTTAATGTTCTTTTGTTTTACAATTGTTCTTCATATTTACTTTATTCCACATTTCATTCTTCATATTTATTACTTCATAATTGTTATTTTTGTCCTTATTAAATTACAGTTTCCTTCTATCCCAATTTTTTGATAATTTTGTCAAACCTGGACAAAAATCTATAAAAGTAAAACCTATGGAAGCAATATTTTTGTGATTGTGATTAATTATTATTTTCTACATGGCAAAAAATAAATGCAGTGTGATCTTTTTTTCATATTATGTGTACGCTTTTTGTATGTTTAGGATTTTTAAAAGGCATATATATATATCATTGTTAAAATGCAAAAGCAAAAGCTCAATCTTGTTTAGGTTAAATGTGGCAACCCAACCGCCAATGACAATAACATATACCTAACACAACTAATTGCAGATATAACATGCTGCCACTACCTCATAGTGACACTGAAACATGTTAGTAGGAATGGTGTTAATTATATGGTATAACTTTAGTGTGTTCAAACCAGCAATCTTGCATTTTCTTTGTTATATCTCATACACATTTTTTGGGATTAAAATCTTCATTTGTATGATATTATTATATATTGCGTAGAATCTCATGCTGTATTTGCTTTAATTAAACAAAAAGAATAAATTTTTATACACTTTCGGTCGTAAAACGTAGTTCATTCTTTACAGAACACAATCTTAGTACTGTGCATATTGTAATATTCTGATTTTCGGGAAAGGGCAGACGTGTCATTTTGCGAAAACGAAATATTATTATTTCTTGTCTTTTATGGGAGTTAAGTATTTAATAGAGTATGTATATATATATTTTGAAATATATATATATATATATATATATATATATATATATATATATATATATATATATATATATTTAAGGATTATTCGATTTTGGTAATTAAAGGACAATTAAGGATAAAAGGATTTATGGGAAATTGGTAATTAAGGAAAATCAATACACATTAATCCCATAACCTAAACACAATTCAGAAATTCAGTTTGCATGCTCCTTCTCTGCGGCTTTGAGGAGAGAAATAGGGCTTGGATAGTTTTCGCAATAACTGAAGCGGTTCTTGATCGTTTTGGATCGACGGTAGAATTGGAATCGCGTCGTGAGGAGAGCTCCGTTTGGATTTGACTTTGTTGGAAGGGCTGCGCACTCGAGGTCATTTGGATCATTTTGAGGGGCAAACAATTAGGTAAAGAGCTCTTCCTATGATCTCAATTATCGTTTATAGGGTTTAGATCATAATTTAAGATGTTTCAATGTTGGAAAGATGCGTTTTTTTGTTGATCAAAGGATCATAGATGCTATGGTTGATTAGATATGTTTTATGTGCTTTACTGGGATTAATTCGATGTTAATTAGGTTAGAATCGGTTCAGAAATCGAGTTTTGACGATTTTAGCGTTTTGGGAAAACCCAGCGGACGGGCGTCGCAATAGGCGGACGGGCGTCCGAGACCTAAGAGCCTGGCGGGCGTTTGCAATTGGCAGACGGGCGTCTGAGGTGAGATTTTTGATTCATGATGTAGCTGTTTTTGGCAGACGGGCGTTTGGGGTTTAGTGGACGGGCGTCTGATACGGACGGGCGTCCATGGGAGGTCAAACGGGCGTCTGGCCTGTTTTGCCTTGTTTTTACGGTTTTATCATTCTAGTTTGGTTTTGGGTTTTATAATCACACTATTATTGTTTTCAACCCTTATTTATGATATGATATCATTGGTTAACATAAACAAGCCTGAATTGAGTTTCTGATTCGTTCAGTTAAAACACCGAATGTACTAAGGGAGTTGAAGTTCGGATCCGTCGGAAGGGCATGATAGGCTTGTGCTTTGATGAATTAGCATTCATCACTGTCTGTGTAATTGCTAGGTCATGTTAATGTCTAATGGTCTAGGAAGAGAGTAGTTAATGTGAGGGAGATTAATTGAAAACACTTAGGTGGCTAGTTAATCATCCTAATAAATACGTACTTGACTAGTAAAATATTAAACAACATGTCTCTCTTGGATATGCACCAGTCTATATCGCGATGTATGCCTACCTCTGAAGGTGGAAGAACTCCGTAGAGTCAACAAAACCCTAATGCACGGAGGACTCGGCCGAGATGTCGCGCACTATCGGAGTCTACCTTTTCTAGACTTCGTGGATATTGGTGTGATCCACTAATATGTTGCCAAGAATATCCCCAGCTTGGATATGCGTAGTGCCCTTGAGTGCGGTTGTAACATAGATGAGTTAAGTAGAAACGTTTAGTCAATTCATGTTGATGGACATGGAGTGAACCCTAGATTGAGTCGGTCACACATAATCAACTAAACTTTTAATTATCTTTACTTTATAAATTATAATTGTTGTCATAGCTTCTCTTTCTTATTAAGTACGTTGTACTTACCTCAAATGCATGTTTTCTATGTGTTTGGGGGTGAGAAGACGAACGGGTTGATATTGTTTACGAGGAGGAGTTCGATGATGAAGAATTTACATTTATTCTTTATTAGATTGTTAGAGACTTTTGGTCTTTCGAGACATAAGACCGTTACGTTTCTTTTGGAGAATATCGTACTTTTCTTTTGGATTAAGTATTTTCCTTGAATGTAATAAGATACATTTCCACCTTTAGATGTTGTTTCTATTCTTGGATGTTTGGAAATTTTATACCCGAGTCTTTTGCTTCGTTTCTTGTTTTTGATCTGACGTAGTAGAACTACGTATGAAATGAATTTACTTTTATTTTATACGTGCCGAACGTTCCTTTTCCGGATAAGGGACTCGGTGTATAAGAGCGGACGTTACATATATATATATATTCGATCGAGCATGGCCTTATTTCAATCAATTAATAGTTGTAGTACTGCGTATTTATTTAGTAGCAAAGATAAAGCGATGAGGATGAGCAGCCTGGCAGCACGCAGTTTATAAGTTAATAAATATATATAAGGTACTTTCGTGCTGGGATTTTTGTGAATCCAAAGTTGTGATGATGGCATGCTTACTTTTAATTTTAAACATGCTGCATTGGAATCACGCCACTTATGGTAATCATTGTTGGCATCTAAACCTACTTGGGATTTCAACCAATCATTGTTGCCGTGCTCTTTATACGGGTATTTGCCCCCACATATGTCGTTATATCTCAAGTATCTCATGTGTGTATGTGTGATATAAGTATCGGATACAAGACATGCGACCAGACATAAATATCTACGCATCGTATAGCTTCATTTTCATTATGTGGCTGTTTTAGATCGATTTATAACGTGGTTCGTTATTCACATATCTGAGTTATATGTCTGAATCAACTATACAACTTTTCAAAGTCTTTTACAAATACTATCGTAAGTATATGATACTTATTGGTGTCAGATACGTATCAGTTACGGAACACAGTACCCGACACAAGTATCCGTGTATCATGTTTTTTGAGTCCAGTGGTAGTGCTCGAGAAACCGACTTATAGAACAATCAAAAGTCAAAATGTCCAGATCTCTTTCAAGAAATTTAGGGTAAGACACCTAAAAATGACCGAGTCAGTTCATAGTTTTGTAAATGAAATTACACATACTTGAGAAAGAAATAATGCATAAATAATGATCTGGTCGAGCCTTAGGCCTATCCGGGGCTCAGCTTACTTAGGGTGTGTTAGGAAATGAGCTCTGAGCTTTGACCCTAACAACAATAACATAAAATAATAAGGAAAAAAGACGAATAAACTTGGATGAGGCTCCATATTTGTGTGGTTCGGTCAATGTGACCAACATTCACAAGCAAAATTAACGAAACAAATATCACTATAATGGAGAATAAAAAATATATTCTAAATCCTAAATATAAGGTTATATACGATAAAAGTTATTTGAAGTGATAAATCTCATTAGTGCATCTACTATACAAAAGATTAACGGCCATATTTATTGGAGAACCTAAGGCCCTAACGATGTGGGCTTGATTCCCACCTCCTGGATAAATCTCCAAATTGAAACAGAATACCACACCAAGAAATTGTTCGGAATTGTGCTCGGAAAGACATTATTGTATTGTTTTTATTTAATAAAATAATATTTGTTATTATCCTTTTATTTACTCAGTAGCATGTGTATAATGGAACATCGCAAATATCTCAAGGGGTTCATTATGTGACAATTATACTCAGTGCATAAAAGTTATTTACGAGGGATTGAGTTTATAATGATACTCCTTAAACAGTAAGTCAATAGTGAAATCGACAAAAGTTTGGGATTTTACAGTCAAACCACCATTAATAATTAGTGTCCTGGAACACTAGGAGTGTGGCCGCCTTATCCGGGTTGTTGATGTTGGATATCTTAGTGGCATCATATATATGTGATTTGATCGCGTAAGACTTTGACCGTCAATACGATGATCTTGTAGTAATTTTGTAGCAAAAGAATCTAAATGGTTCACAAGATGACCATTTATTGATTTAATCTAAATCTTCATGTGATTATAGACTCGTGTTTTTTCGGGATTGTGTTTTATGTGACGTTGAAGTTAGCTTTGAGAAATTTTCCCTGTCATGTCCACGTTGGCATCATTCAGGGATTAGTAGCCGGTAATGTAAGTCACAAAGATATGGTCCACTTCTTCCTACGGGAAGCATAGAGACAATTCCCTCGGTTGTTAATTCTGAAACTAATCGATCAGCCGAATTTATGATATTGATCATGAATATCAATCACTAAAGAATTAATGGTAGACGAGTATAAAACTTTATGAAGAGTTCGTACGGAGTACTAACACCTTTGTTTCTTATATGAATCATTTGTGAAGGGTCATATAGGTTATAGTTATATCAGCGGACACACAGTAACTTTATGCATTGTAGAGTAAGACGTTCCATTTTTAGAGGAGTGTAGTGTCTCGGGTTTAGAGTGGTGTAACACTAGGATTAGTGAGCCGGGTAATTCAACTGAAAAGTTGGATTGGTCACTCGATTCATTGGAGATTCTAATTATAGACCCGTGGTCAATGGTATGTCTTTCAATAAACGAGTTGAAACTATTTCTTGATAATATTGAATTTTTTTTTTTTTTAATTTTTTATCAAGGATAATATTGATTAGATGGGAAAAAAGTTTTTCTATTGAATTGATTAGGCCTGTATGTTGTTAATGTGATGAATAAAATAAACGGCAAATTAGCTTTAAAGTGTTATGTATATTACATGGAATATTTGTATTTATATTTAATATATCAGTCTTGAATTATTTAAAAGACGAATAATGATTTGCTTGAGAAAATTGGTTTTCTTATTTTAAGTGGCGTAACTGGTCTTTCATATTGTATTATAATTAGGAAATAATTTTCTTTTTTTTGAAATAAGGAAATAATTTTCTAATTGTGCAAGTTATCTAATTAAATTGAATAGTGGGGAAAGGGCATGGTATTATCCGTTTAAAGAGGATCTAAAATACTCGATCAGGTTTTAAAAACATAGCGAGACTGTGCATCTATGTTCTAAAGATTAGACGCTTTACCATGCAACAGTGTTCGCTCCCGCTCTGATATGGGGTTTCTTCTCCATCATATTTGAAGGAGACTCCCAAACTGTTCACAAAAAAAAAAATTTATAGACCACTATGAGGATTTATCGAGCACATGAACATTATTGTTGAAGCTTATGAAAACAGCAAACTGAACTTCACATTTAGGAGCATAGCTGTTAGGTGTAGTGCCCGAAAGGCAATTATCTAATTGTTTTAGGACAGAATTAATAATTCATCTTATTATATGCATTTATGTTTATAATTAAGACACTACTGAAAACCCTAAATACCTCGTTTATGTAATCACATAACTCAGTGTATGGATATACACAAGAGGATTGAGTTAGTGAGATGTACTTAAAATTAACTTAGTCCGTAGCGCTTATTAATCTGAGTACGAGTCTCATGATTAATTTACTATTAATGCGACCAAAACACTTTAGGTGTGACAGTCTTATCCGGACTGTCGGTAATAGGGTACCTAGTGGGGCATTTATATATGATGATAATCATATAGGGCTGGACCGATTTGATTTGAGTTCTCGTTATAATTCCGTGATCAAGAAGTCTTATCGAATCACAAGATGATCATTATTGGATTAATCTCAATCCTGAGGTGATCACAAACAACTGCTTAGACTATGGTAGAGTTTGATGTGTTAGTAAGGATCACTTCGAAGTATGTGGTCCAACACTTCTCGTTGGCTCTATTTTGGGATGAGTGAGTAGTTTGTGCTATCACAGATATGGAATCCATTCATTCCCTCGGGAAGTAGAGAGACAGTCCCCTTATTTGTTAGCCCTAAGAAAATGATCGATCGGCCGAGTTCATATTTAGACTAATTAGCTACTAGTCAGATATGTGAACTAATTGATCACTGGGGGGTTAATGATAAATAAGGATAAGATATTCTGAGTCGGATTCACGGAGACTTCCCTCGAATGGGCGATCTATGGAGGATTTATCCGTATGTAATGATTATATCGGTGGACACCTTATCAACTCATAGTTGAGTATAAGTTATCTATATTCGGCAGAGTTCGGGCCGGGTTTATGGTGGTGTAATCCCGAATTAATAGATTGAATATTATTGTTAGATTGGTCCGACGGATAATATTATTTAATTTATTGTAGCATATGGGTGTGGTCCCCGACGTGGCTCCTAACATGCATATGTTTTCTCGTCGTTTCACCTCAATTAATATTAAATAGTTGGATTGGATATTTTAATAGATATGTGGATTAATTGTTTAGTTGGACTAGATAATTAAATACATGGAAAAGAAATTTTAAGTAGACTTCGCCCAAAATGCGTGGATGACCTAATATATTAGGGCATGGGGCGCATCTTTTGTTATTTAATTGTCAAGAAATTAGTTTTCTTGGTTAATTATTTAACATGTGATTAAATTATTTATTTGTTGAATAATTGATTAAGGAAAATATTGGATTGATCCTTAAATATTCTAGATTGGTTCTAGATTATTCTAGGAGTATCTTTTATTTAATAGGATTATTATAATTGATTTTGTATTAATTATTAAATCCTTGGAGGACAATGATTACTCTCCTATATAAAGAGAGTTCTCCAAGCCTAAAACACACACATAAATTTCGACTTTTTGGGTAGTGTGAAGCTTAGAATTTTCGGCTTCAACACTAAGGGTTTCGAGTTGGGATAATCCTCGGGATTATTCCGATAGCATATCGAGGAGGTCAAGCGGCTTGAATCACCATCCACTTGGTGTTGCTTGGAGATACACGCCGGAAGACGGTGGCTTCTCAATTCTTGGATCTTGGATCTCGGATTGTTCTAGACGTTTATTCGCAATAAACCGGTAAGCAATCTAACCCCCTCGTAGGATTAGATCTATTTATTTTATGTATTTTGGTTGACTAGATCTAGATCTTGTACTTCCGCTGTGTAATCGGGTCAATCTATGATTGATCCGACGATATTACATCCTACAATAGCAGCATCAACTTGGGAAGGAAAGCTGGTTGAGACATTTCATCGAACACTTCAGACAAAAATTAGTTAGGAAGTTATTTATTCAGTTAGAGTTGTTGTAACCATTCCGCAACTTGATCACAGGATCATATACTCTATTTAAGCTGTGTATCTCATGTTGTAATCATTAGTTTGAAGAATTAATTCAGATTCAATGTTCAATTCATAATTTCAGTTTTCCCACTTTCTTGTCATTCAAATTGTTCATCAATCTTCTTCTTAATTGTTCTAAATTCATCATGGTATCAGAGCTTTCTTGATACTTCTACTGTGCATTCTACACTAGATTCTTGAATCTTTTTCAAGTTTTGCTATAAACCATGGATAATGGTCATATTGTTGCTGTTCCAGCAGACCTTTTTCTGCATCCGGGTGAGAGTCCCGCCTTTATTCTTGTTCAACCAATCTTGGATGAAACGAACAGTTGGAAGATTGCAGTTCTGAATGCACTATCTTCGAAGAACAAAATAGGTTTCATTGATGGTACGATTCCTCAACCACCCCCTGCTGATCCACATTTAGATTATGGCATCAAAACAACAGCATGGTTAAAGTATGGCTTGGAAATTCTGTGTCAAAATCTATTGCACAGAATGTTATGTCCTACAAATTGGCCAAAGATATCTGGGATGATCTGGAAGGAAGATACGGGGGAGGTGATGCAGACAGACTATCAGATTTGGTGGATGACATCCAGAACCTAAAACAAGGTGATTCTTCAGTTTCTGAATATTTTGCTAGACTTAAAATCTTGTGGGATCAATTGTTAGCTCTTAATCCTTCTCCTACATGTGAGTGTGGACAAGAGTGGTATAGGGAACATAATGAAAGAAATCATGTGATTCGTTTTTTGAAAGGTCTCAATGATAATTTTGCAACTATGAAATCCCAAGTCCTGATGATTTCCCCTTTTCCATCTGTGGAAAATGTGTTTTCTATGGCTCTCAAACAAGAAAGACAACAGAATTATAGTTCAGGGACTCATTCTGCTAATTCTTCTGGCATTCTTGGCAATAGTCTTGTTAATAATGTTGATAAGAGTGCTATGGCCACACAGAATCAAGGTTATAAATCTAGTAACAGGAAGAATTATAGTAATGGGAATAGTAAGCCCCAATGTACTCATTGTGGTATGGTTGGTCATACTATAAATAGATGCTATAAGAAGAATGGTTTCCTCCCAAATTTTAAGGGTAGAGGCAGAGGTAGGACATATGCAAACAATGTGACTGCAGACAATGATGTCTGGATAGATCAAGAACAGTCAAATCAGGTTCCTATGGATCTAAAGGCTCGTGTTATTCAAGAGCAATACCAATAGATTCTCAATATCCTGAAGGCAGGTTCATTATCATAAGAAAATGCTGATGCTGGTTTCAATTCTGTCAATTATGTTGTTCTGTCTACTAATTTTGGTAATACAGATTCAGGTTTGTCTGAAAACCTTAATTATTTTGATTGGATCATTGATTCTTGAGCTAGTGACCATGTTGTTTATAATAAGTCTTTGTTCTTGACTAGAAAACTTGTGGAAAGCTTGTTTGTTTCTTTGCCTACTGGTAAAAGTGCTAAAATAACACATATAGGCAAAGTAAGAGTAAATAAAGCTTTGCTTCTAGATAATGTTCTTTGTGTGCTTGAGTTTCATCATAATCTAATGTCTATCAGTCAACTGATTAGAACTAGAGCCTATAATATCAGATTCTTTCTTAATGCTTGTGTCATATAGGATATGACCACACTAAAGAAGATTGGTTCAGCTGATTTAATAAGGGGGTTGTACATTTTACAAGCTGACAGATCATGCTATAATTTCCTGTTGATAGTAACAAGTTTGCTGGTGTTTCGAATTACTTTGGCATTATAGAATGGGGCATGCTTCAGATCAGAGACTCAAGGTCATTAAACAAGGCCATGATCTTGTTAAAATTCCTGAAAATCATGTTTGTGTCATATGTCCTTTGGCAAAGCAAAGAAGACTTAGTTTTCCTGTTAGTCATACTGTTTCTACAGATTTGTTTGCTCTTGTTCACATGGACATCTGGGGCCCTTATAGGGTTCCTAGCATTCATGGACATAGATTTTTCCTTACTATAGTAAATGATTTTAGTAGGTTTTGTTGGATCTTTATGTTGAAAGCTAAAAGTGAAGTTAGGCCTCTCATTCAACAGCTTTGTAATATGGTTTGTACTCAGTTTAACAAAGCTGTTAAAGTTTTGAGATTTGATAATGGTTTGGAATTCTCTTTACTTGAGTTTTATGCTAACAAAGGCATATTACACCAGACTTCTATAGTTAAAACTCCTCAGCAAAATGGTGTAGTTGAAAGGAAACATCAACACATCCTTAATGTTGCTAGGAGTCTTAAATCCAGTCCGGTTTGCCTGTGGTCTATTGGTCTTATTTTGTGATTCATGCTTTAATTTTATTAACATTACTCCCTCACCATTGTTAAAAGATAAGACTTCATTTGAAATTTTGAATAATACAAAGCGTAACTTTGATTTTGTAAAGATTTTTGGTTGTTTGACTTTTACTGCTAATATGCATCATAAGAACAATAAGTTTGCAGCAAAGGGCATCAAATCAGTGTTTCTTGGTTGTGCTCCTAACATAAAAGGGTACTACCTACTCAATATTCACACCAGATAGATCTTTGTGGCAAAGGATGTAGTTTTTCATGAAATGATATTTCCTTTTAAGGAAAAACATCCAAATCCAGGTGATATCTTTGATTTACCCTTACCTGTTTCAGTAGATCAATATGCTCCTTGGTCTGACTATTAACATACAAGAGCCACATAATGATGTACAAACTGACACTCTCACACAATCAGAATCAGATCTAGGTTTTGTGCCTATAGATGATTCTGAAACCATCAATCCTAATCTTATTGATAACATAGAATATGTGGAACAAATGCAAGAACATGTACATCAAACAAGAACATCCATAAGAAACAGAGGGGCACCCTCTTATCTTAAGGATTATGTGTGCAATCATGTTAAGAATTTAAAGTCACCACACACTCTTAATAAAGTAGACACTACACATAATTTATCTCTTACTTATAAATCTTATGTACTTAGTTCTCAAATTTTGACTGAACCTAGATCTTACTGAGGCAGTGAAGCAGATTATTGGAGGATATCTATGCAAAATGAGATAGATGCTTTGCAGCAAACCAAAACATGGGAAATAGTTCCTCTACCTCAAGGCAAGCATCCAATAGGGTGTAAGTGGGTATACATGATAAAGAGAAATTCATATGGAACGACAGAAAGATACAAGGCAAGATTGGTAGCCAAAGGCTACACTCAACAATTAGGTTTGGACTACTTGGACACCTTCTCACCTGTTGCAAAGCTGACAACTGTGAGAACATTGCTAGCAATCTCAGCTGCTAAAAATTGGCATCTACAACAATTGGATGTCAATAATGCCTTCCTACATGGAGATTTAACTGAAGAAGTATACATGCAAGTCCCACAGGCTTTAATATAGAACCAGGAATGGTGTGTAGACTTAGAAAGTCTTTGTATGGTTTAAAACAAGCAAGTAGACAATGGAACATCAAATTATCCCAAGCTTTGCTTGAGAGGGGGTTCAGACAGTCTAAACAGGATTATAGTCCGTTCATCAAAGGATCAGATAGTTCTTTTGTTGCAGTCTTGGTGTATGTAGATGATGTGATCATCACCAGTCCTGATATGAATGAAATCAAAGGCTTGAAAGATTACCTAAATGTCAGATTTGAAATTAAGGACCTAGGAGATCTCAAATATTTTCTAGGCCTAGAAGTTGCAAGATCAAAGAAAAGGATTATTCTTTCTCAAAGAAAATAATGTCTACAACTGTTGGAAGAATATGGTTTTTCTAAATTCAAACCTAGCAACACTCATATGGATACTTCTATCAAACTACATAGCAAAGAAACCACACCACTAACATCAAACAGCTATTATAGAAGTTTAGTTGGGAAGCTGTTATATCTTGGATTGACCAGGCCAGATATAACCTTTGCTACTCAACAACTGAGTCAATTCCTTGATAAACCAACAGAATTGCAACTTCAAGAAGCACACAGGCTACTCAAATATTTGAAGAAGTCACCAGGGCAAGGCATCTTATTTTCAGCAAGAGACAACCTAAAATTGAAAGGCTATGTAGATGCAGATTGGGGTGGATGCAATGACACCAGAAGATCAGTCACAGGCTTTTCAGTATTTCTAAGGGATTCACTCATTAGCTGGAGAACCAAAAAGCAAACAACAGCTTCAAGAAGCTCCTCAGAATCAGAATACTGGGCTATGGCAATGGCCTCTTGTGAGGTACAATGGCTTACCTATTTGCTTGGAGAGTTTAACATCAAACAGGATAAACCAATACCACTGTTCTGTGACAGCAAAAGTGCATTATACATAATTGAGAATCCTGTGTTTCATAAAATAACTAAGCATATAGAGATAGATTGCCATGTAATAAGGGACATATACCAACAAGGACTCCTAAAACCACTACCTATTACATCAGAAATGCAACTAGTTGATCTATTTACTAAACCGTTGGATAAGAACAGGTTTCACACACTACTAAGCTCATATCCTCTGGTTAACATCTATCAGCCACAAAGTTCAATTTGAGAGGGGGTGTTGAAGCTTATGAAAACAGCAAACTGAACTTCACATTCAGCAGCATAGCAGCATCAACTTGGGAAGGAAAGTTGTTTGAGACATTTCATCGAACACTTCAGCCAAAAGTTAGTTAGAAAGTTGTTTATTCAATTAGAGTTGTTGTAACCGCCCCACAACTTGATCACAGGCTCATATACTCTATTTAAGCTGTGTATCTCATTTTGTAATCATTAGTTTGAAGAATTAATTCAGTTTCAATGTTCAATTCATAGTTTCAGTTTTCCCGGTGTCTTGTCATTCAAATTGTTCATAAATCTTCTTCTTAATTGTTCTAAATTCATCAATTATATGAGACCATCGCACAATTTTACTGGCTTTCGACTCTATATCTTCTTCTTTTGTCAAAAGAAGTGATAATATGTCAACTCGTCTTTTAATCAGGGAATGTCTTCATCATGTTGGATATGTGAACCATTTCTCATGTAATTAGTGTTTGTGTAGCTGATTTCAATTAATAATATTTCCTTTTCCCCTAAAAAAAGTTTCTCGAAATGTAAACTAATTAAAGAGTTTATTCAATGAAGAACTTTTAATTGTATTAGATATAGCATTTCAGTTCGATGATGTATATATAAGGACACATCAATAAATTAAGAAATTTATACAGTTGCCTCTTCTCAAAGCTAACATCAATGAAGAATATATATGATGACAATTTAAACACCTGAAGTTGTTCCACATCAACTTTTTTTCTTTATCTGAATTCTGAAGTAGGGTAAAGTTGAGGTTTGAATGCTACTAATGGATGCCATCATGCATGCAGTACTATACTACCCTCGTCAAAATTCTTCTTCTATAGTATAAACTGTCGTAATCACATTTAATTTTTTGTATATCTGCAGCATCATCATCTTTTTTTTTTTTTTTTATTTTTTATTTATATATTGAGGGACGGTTACACTTTATAGTCATATAAGGCGGTCAATCCACTAAGAAAATAATACAGAGAGTATAATATACATATCACAAAATTTCTTGTATTAAGAGGAGATAAATCCTACTGGTGTCTTCAACCAATGTGAATTCAACTTCCATCATGGAATTCACGTATACGTAAAACTTTCCATCTAATGTATCCCTTTCAAATACCTCAAAAACTTTCACCAAGTATCCCTTTCAAATATAAAATTATAAAATTACATATAAATAAATATATATATATATATATATATATATATATATATATATAGATATATATATATATATATAGATATACACGTTTAAGTGAAATTGATTCGCTAACTTTTATATAATGGTATATTATTTTATGTATTTTATTAACATGCAGTCAAAACGTCTTCAGGAGGCAAAGTGCCCCAAGAAGTAACAACATCTAGAGACAAAGCGTGTCGCGCTAGTAGGTGCGCGGATACATTGCCAGTCCGGCGGACAAAAGAAAAAGAAATAGAGGTAAAACTAGAAAGTAGAGCCAAAACAGTCATGCAGTAAGCAGCCCTAAGTAGTAATGTCCTCCACGGGCTGTCGGAGCCGTTGCACACATGCTAAACAATCGCTTTCCACCTGCAATCGAAGCACATTCAAACGTTATGTCTCCACCAGTGCCAAGTAAATAGCGCGGAGCTCCACAAATTCCGGCCGTCCCCTATCAAAAGGGTAACTCATCGAGTGCGTGACTCATAGTGAATTTAGCGTATAAACCTAAGTGATAAATGAGTAATTTTCAACTTGTATGCTGAATTTCTTGGGTTTCTAATCAGGTTAATTAATATCTTCAGTTTTCTGGGAATTGTAGCGTATAAACCTAAGTTTATAAGATAAATGAGTAATTTTCAACTTGTATGCTGAATTTCTTAGGTTTCTAATCAGGTTAATTAATATCTTCATTTTTCTCGATGATATTAAATTACATTTTGAAAGCATGTTTTAATATGATGAATGTTAAAAATGACAATGTCGGGATAGAAATAAGCATTTAGTCTGATGGAATTTGTTTTTGGATATTTTTATCTAAGTGTCAAAAAATCGTAATACTTTCATCATATTTTTCATTTTCGTCCTCTATTCTAACATCTCATTTAATATTTTTTCGATGTCTTTACGAGGCCATTTTCGTATAAAAAATAGCAAGATTTTGAAATAGTAGAACAATGAATTTGAGGTTTACTCCATTTTAAAACATTGTAGCAAACTGTGGATTTAGACTAGCGAATTGTGGATTTGTGTTTACCACCTAATATTTATTCCACTGTTCTGATTCGGATGTTTTTTTTTTTCTTGTCATTTATTCTCACCGCCCTTCTTTAATAATATTTCCTCCCAATAGTAAAATAGGTCATGTTATATTTTTATTTTTTTGAGCGGAGGTCGTGTTATATATTAAATTGTATATTTGGTTAATTATTCCTTTCTATGATAAATTAAATGGGCTTTGTAACATCATGAACATCAATTGATGCTATTAATATAATGTCATAACACACTTTTACATCATAGATTATAAAATGTCTACATCATAATGAATGATGCATAAATATATTATATCACTCGTTATACCACAATCATTATGATAGTAGTATTTTACTGTTAAGTATGGATAGAGCCTAAATATGGACTACAGGATCTTATAAAAAATATCATAAGCATTTCTAAATAAATGCAATTAATCCTCACTTATTTATCAGTAACCAAATTTACATATCAGTGTATTGGCTGAGTAAAACAAATACCACTATATTCATTTTTCATACAAGGCTAGTTGCAATCCTAATAGTAATAGTACCACCCAACTGTTTAGCAAACCAAGTCCAAGTAACAGGTTAGTATGTTTTAGCAGTCGGCAATTGATTATGGACTTGGGCAGTGGCCGTGCCTCTGTTCGGCCCACTAGGACACTTATCGTGAAGAGGTGAGCGGCGATCATATTGGTGAGGACGGCGGTGGTTTACGGGCTGTTCGATTCCTTTGATTTCATCTTTAATGTACTTATATCTTCCAAAGATTCCAATATATGTTCCATGGAGGGCCTCTTTTTCGGGTCGGGTTCCAGACATTTCTCTATGAGTTCTGCTATTTGTACTGCTGCTCTTGAAGGGTACTGTCCCTCTAATCTTGAGTCCATTACTTTCCTTAGCTTCTTTTTACTGCCTAATAGTGGTTTAGCCCAGTCGACAAGGTTATGCTCACCGTTAGGTCGGTTTAGGTCCAGCACTCGTCGGCCTGAAATCATTTCCAGTAACACTACACCAAACCCGTATACGTCGCTTTTAACATATAGATGACCTGCTCGATCATCATAAACAGATAATGCCAAACATTTTAGTCCTCAAAATTAAAATTTTTTTAATTTTTACTTAAAGGGAATGCAATGCAAGACGTACCGGTAGCCATATACTCAGGAGCAGCGTAGCCATAGGTGCCGACCACTTGAGTAGTAACATGAGAGTTACCATTTAATGGACCTGCTTTTGCCAATCCGAAATCTGAAAGCTTTGCATTGAAATTCTGCAACATCCAAAAGGAAGGAAATCAATAAAGGCTCTGTAGGAGTATAATGTATGCAAAAGAAGAGAGGAAGTAAAATTACTTAATTACCCCGTCTAGTAAGATGTTAGCAGCCTTGAAATCACGGTAGATGACTTGCTTCTCAGTGGTATGCAAGAAAGCAAGGCCCCTCGCTGCGTCTGTCGCTATTCTTAGACGAATATCCCATGGAAGCGGATCTCCTGCACCCTCTGCACGCATGCATCCATCACAATATCAAGAGATGTACTTTGATCTGCTTTAATTTTTGGTTAAATATATATACATATTTTTTTTGGAACAAATATTTTTATTTTATTAAAAAACAAGAAAAAGTTCCAAACATGCCATATTCTGGTCATCCTCTTATATCAGTTACGTGTCAGAGTATAGTCATGCCTCCTTAAAACCTACTAGCGGCAAACCCAGTGTGGGGAAATCTGTCATAGTAGGAAAGAGTACAACATCATATGCTCTCAAGAACTAGCTAAAGCCCCGAAATAACAAGAAATCGATCAAAATAAAGCAAAAAATTGCCGGCATCTTGAATATGAATCTTTTCCTCTCCGTCATCCATCTTCGTAAGAGAAAGGTGAAATGGGCTTGAATTTGTGTTTGTGGCGTGAATTTTTGGTTAAATATATTTTTTCCATCATAATACGTGTTTTTTAACGGTTAGTCTGGTAGATTCTGATATGAGTAATTTGTTCTAACGTCACTTGATATTACTATTTATGTGATACTGTTACTTCTTCTGTGCCTTCTTGACGGATATATATTAAGATAATATGTATCAGTGACTGTATGTTATGTGTATGTTCAACTATATGTCTTTGTGAAACTACACGTTAAGCACAAACCGAACCTAACTGAGTTTAAAAACTCACACCTCTTGCCAAAATCTTATCAGTTTGACAGGTATGCATGGCTGGATAGTGATAATGGCTTCCAAGTGATTGGTCGGGGGAGAGGAATGAGATAGGAATGATGTAATCAACGAAGGATTAGATCGTGTTGCGCCTGTTAAGTTAGATAGAACGGTTGTAGCTAATATGTCGTAGTTTATAATGGAATTGATATATAAGATATTATGAATCATCTATGGATTTCGTTTTTTGATGTTTTTAGTTATGTTTTGAAGTCGCGGCGTGAGCTTCACATGCCGCTCCTACAATGACCCCTAGTGGACCCTGAGGGTAGGGAGTCGGGCCGTCACATACACACATAACATTCATATAAGAAAATTTTACTAAATTCTGCAACTGCATTACTACAAGGAAATACTAATAGCTTACTTCTGAAAAGGTGGTTCTCCAAGCTTCTTTTGGGCATATATTCGTAGACAAGCAGGAATTCTTTGTCTTCACAGCAGTAACCCAACAGCCTAACCAGATTCGGATGACGAAATTTCCCCAAGAATCTTACCTCTGCCTGTGCACCAAAATAAAACATGCTTTTAAACCATCATGGTCGTTCGAAACATTTAATAGGTCTGGGCAAAATTAAAAGAGAGACCTTTATTTGTTAACAAAATTATTATTGATGTATAAGTTATGTAAGTTAAAGTATGTTTAAGAAGACACTCCGCCTAAATTCTCATATTAATATCCAGCAAGCAATGGCGGACCCAGAACTTTTTTTTCAGCGGGGTTCGTAAATTTTTTTTTCTTGAGGGGGGTTCGTAAATATTTAACACACTAAATAATTTTTTCACGGGATCCGAAATATTTTTCTATAGGTAAAATGTAGAGTATTTTTATTTTTAGCGGGGTTCGTGGACCCCTATATGTATAAGGTAGATCCGCCCCTGCCAGCAAGTTATCTAAGTCGAAAGCACAAATAATTATTGCGGGTAGGGCTGAGCTTGGGTCGGGTCGGGTTGGGTTCGTTTGGGTTGGGTTTTACGTAGTATAAGTCAGGTTGGTTTAAGAAAATACTAACCCAAACCAAACCAAATTATTAGAAAACCCAATAGTTTGGTTTGGGTTGGTTTCGGGTTGGGTTGGACTGGGTTTCGGGTTTTAAGCCATAAGCAATGTATTTATAATCAAACTTTCATGGTATAAAATCAATACACGTATTTCATCGAAATTAAAAATTAAAACCACATATCCATAGTAATAATCATTAAAGAGAACAATAATTAAAGATAACAATTTCTAGTGGACATCATATTATGAATCTACTAACTTATAACACAACCAACAACATATGAAGATAGAAAAAAGAGTAGTTAAACATCAAGGAAAACATACATAGAAAAATATAATGTAAAAAGTATAAATATTCATGATTCATATGAATAAATGATTAACTTCATCAAATAGTCATTTTAATCTGATTATTGAATTTGATTAGACTGTCTAACATATATTTCTCCATATTCAATTATCCCGCCACAAGAATAAGTGATCATCGAAAATGATAATTAATATAAATATCCCTTTTTTCTTTGGCTATGAATAAAATAACCTATTGTAATGTCTTTCGGGTTGGGTCGGGTCGAACCAAAAAAAGAAATAAAAAACCCAAAACCAACCCAATAGCATTTGGGTTGGGTCAAAAACCAACCCAAATGTTTTGGTTTCAATTGGTTTGGGTTATTTCGGGTTGGTTTGGTTTGAGTTTTGGGTTGGTTTGGGTTTATTGGGTTTTCTGCTCAGCCTAATTGCGGGCAACAAAACTGCACTAACGAGCAAACAAATTAATCACGAAAGAAATTTTTGCGGGCATTTTTTGATGCATACTAAACGGAGAAAATGGTTTATCCTAAATATGTGGTTTATATATAAGAGAGCATTTCTGATTTAGGCCTACTGCTGAAATGTAAGAGTTTTTGGGCCCTAGGCGTCGCCGTCCTTGCCTTGAGTCAGCCCTGTTCAGCATCACATATTTTTTTTTAGGAAATAAAAACTTTATTAAACAATATCTACCAAATAAGACGGTCAAAACGTCATCAAGGGGCGAGGTGCCCCAAGATGTTCGAGAAGTAAGTCGCAAAGCATGCCTAGCTAGAAAGTGCGCTGAGACATTCCCCAGACGCCGAATATATGCAAAAGAAACATTAAGCAAAACTAGTCAAAAGGCCTAAATAGTCCTGCACTAAACATCCATGGGTCGTAAGATTTTCCACTGGGTGTCGTACTTATTCTCTATTGATTGTCATACATAATTGAATCAAATAAAAACGGGGGGAGTACTTTTTTAAATTGGATGTTGAATTATATAACAAAAATTATAAAAGTAGATCGCCACGTTCG
Organism: Gentiana macrophylla; assembly: GCA_026214975.1. Classification (NCBI taxonomy): domain Eukaryota; kingdom Viridiplantae; phylum Streptophyta; class Magnoliopsida; order Gentianales; family Gentianaceae; genus Gentiana; species Gentiana macrophylla. Next base: position 37,061,887 of record CM047806.1, on the reverse strand, counting down.
ATTTTTTTCCTATCTTTCTTTTTGATGTGGTTATAATCGTTCAAAAACAATAATAATTCATATAATCGATTATTGAGAGGTCCAACGTTATTCTAAAAATAATAATATAGGTCCAATATTTGTGTAGCCCTAGCCCTTAAAAGACTTCAAATAATTAAGTGCAAGATAATTATTCAATTATTGAGCTTGCGGATGAACGTAAAGAGCAGTGATAGTGTCACAACAAAATATATACAACACACTTTTAAATTATTAATTATGATATGAGCATGTTGATTTATATGGATATCATAAAGATCAATAATATAAAAATATGTTATAGTATTTGTTATCGATATTTTGTTATGGTACAAATATTTTTCTAAAAGTAAATGAGCATCAAAGCGTATGAGAGTTGTTGTGGGGGGTCTGAAAATGGCATAATCGCATTTTTATCGTTCTTTATACACACATCACCGACCAATTATATGTCATAATGCACTTCCTTTTGTTAATTAGTTGGCCAAGTTTGAATAATAAGTACTATCAACTTGCTAAAAATATACTATCAACTTGCTAAAAATAATATGGAAAATTAGGGATAAGGACACAATCTGAAATATTTTTAAGTAACAAGACAGCTATATATTTTTTATAGGGAGAAGGACAACTACATAATTTTTATATAGCAAGCAAGACAAACAAATGAATTCAGAAAATCGGTGAATCTCCTAGTGAATCCCGAAATCGGTGAATTTCATCGGTGAATTCGACGATGAATCCTTAAAATCGGTGAATTTAAACAATGAATTTTGAAAATTAGTGAATTTCGACAGTGAATTTAAACAGTGAATTTCGAACACAAGTGAATTTCGACAGTGAATAAATAGTTTTGTCCTTTATGCAAAAGTTTCAAAAGACTGTCCTTCTACTCAATTGATGAAATATTTATGTCCTTCCCCCTCATTCCCCCAAAATAATATCAACTTGCTATTTTTTTTATTTTTTTTTGAGGAAAACTTGCTAATTTTAAAAAGAAAAAGGTGGAAATTATGAAATACCTTGGTGGTTCTCGATTAGAGGAGTATTAATTAGTCAATATCTTTAGCGTAAATATATTTAATGGTACTTAAATATTCATTTAATTATGTACAAAGACGCCTAGTTAGCGTAAATATACTAACTCCGTCCCAAATTAAGTGTCCTATTTTTAGTTTTCACACATATTAAGAAATGTAATTAATGTGTTGTGTTTTTATACTATATTGACATACTTACCCCTAACAAATAATAAATGTTTGTTTTGGGATTTGAAATGAGTGCAATAAATAAATGTTTGACTAAGGGTATCTTTAGAAAATAAACATTAAATGATGCATTGGTAATATAAAGTGACATTTTTTATGGGACAATTTTTTTCTAAAATGTGGACACTTATGGGACGGAGGTAGTATTTAATGGTACTTAAATATTCATTTAATTAGTCAATATCTTTAGCTTAAATATATTTAATAGTACTTAAATATTCATTTAATTAGTCAATATCTTTAGCTTAAATATATTTAATGATACTTAGAATCATTTAAGTATGTACAAAGACGCTTAGTTTGCGTTCGGTCAAACCAGACTAGGTGAGAATGTTACTACCTCCGTCTCAAAATATAAGTTCTTTTAGTTTTTTAATTTTGTCCTAAAATGTAAGTCCATTTACAAAACCAATAAAACATTTATTACATTTTTCTCCTTCTACCCCTCATTTATTATATACTCAACCACTTTTTAATACCAATGAAAGGTCATTTTAGTCTTTGTAATCAAAATTAATGACAAATAACAAATTTAATCAACTTTCTTAATATGTGTGAAAAATGACTTACATTTTGGGACGAAGATAGTAAATGACAGTGATACATGCATAACACCATAACCATTGTGACAACATATACACTACACATAATATCAATATTGATTATGTGACATTTTGAAGTGTTTATAAAACATCTAGTTATACTTTTTTGATATGACGTGTTATTTTTTAAGGAAGATGTATGAAATGTTTGAAGAAAAAAAATGGTCCCACCCTTATAATAAAAAGTCAATATTGTAGGGGGTGAAAAAATTTCAAGGGATGATTCAAAGATGAAGTTTACACATAAATGATTTGAATATGAAAATTAGTATAGAAAATATTAATATAAAAATGATCAAATGAAGATGATTTGGAATGATGATAGTTCATCCTTCCTCAAAAGTCAAAAGCCAAAAGCCAAAGTTGACTTTTCAAATAAAAAATCAGTCCAATCACCAAAGGGCACACACTGCTTAGCGACAACTGAGTATGAAACCGAGAAAAGTTAAGATAAAGTGTAATTTTCGTATTAAGGGGAAGCCTGAAATGGATCAAATCACATCCACACAACATTGATACGTGTGATAGTGTATAATCATTCATCACAACTCTACACTTAGTGTTGTTAAATGAATAAAGCTTCGTGAGCAAACGCAAGTTCGCCTTGTTAGTGTTCAGGATTGTCCATTCGTTTAGCTTAATCATCCGAGCTTGAACATGACTTTGGGCTTGTTTGCTAAACGAATAGACACGAACTTGGTTTGCGAACATATATATATATATAAAGCAATTTACAATAACTCTAACTCAAAAGAAGATAAATAATTTATTCGTTTAATAGATATTATAAACTGATTTTATATAATATTTAGAAATTCTTCTAATACCTTTTTTTTTTATGATATATGTAATAATGATCTATAACTTGTTATTTTCGCATTTTGAACTTCATATATTATACCTTAAGGATCCGAACTCAAGTCATAAAGAAAAAAAAAATTTAACAAGCCGAACTCGAACACGAGCTCGAACAATTCATCTGTTAAACAAGTTGAGCTTGAACATAATTTTTATTCCTTTAACAAATGAACGGACTTGTAAGCTAAACGAGCTCGAGTTCAAAACACTGATACTCGGTTCGGCTCGTTAACAGCAATAGGCTACACGTGGTGCAACGCATGAATCAATGTTGTTGCATAATTTCTCTCCATGAAACCCAAGAATATGTGGTGATAAAACGAAAATCGCCATAATAGCCTCCTCCGGATTCAAGTTGAGGTCAAGAAAATACGAGTATGTAAATCCATTGAACCGACTTTATATGCTTTTGAAATTACCTCCTCGGTTAATGAGGTAGACATGTGTTATCTCCATATGCATCGAAGTGACCCGTGTGTTGATCGGAGCCACACAGTGTCTATCCTGGATGAAAACTATGTGGCTCCGATCAACCCACGGCTCACATCGGGGTATATTCCCTCACCACACAAGAAATTCCCATTATTATTAGTCGATCACATGTAACCCATGCATCCCTAGTTGGGAAAATTCGGATGTAGGAGCTTTTAGAACGGATAACTGACACGTATAAAAAAAGACAAAATTATTTTGTTTGTTTATGCACGTGACAATCATCTAACGGAGCGTTGTAACTGCCCTTAGTTGATCTTTCAGTTATTCTGTGTATGGTGATATATCTTAACTGCCCTCTAAACTAGGCAAATTTCAATGAATGCATGATTGGAGATAAATTATGATGCATTATTTTATTTATTTGTTTAGAAAATAGGCAAACTTTATTTTAATGAGTGATATCAAGTGGATATGTGTGATCCATCCAACTTATCATCTTTCATACACAAAAAGTATGGAAGTGTGGGACGGATGAATTACATCTACCTACTTGATGTTATAAATATTACTATTATAATATTTCAAAAGTTATATTAATATATAACTATATAACATACGTTTTATGTGTTAAAAATTATTTTATGTATATGAGATATTTAATAATGAATATTACATTTATTATTTTTAACTTTTATAACAATTTATCTTCATTATATACATTAAAGATTGGGGGTCAAATTCTATTTTGCAACCAGAATTTATGCAATTTACTTTCGGTTATTGTATCAATTAAATAGAGTATAATAGCCCCAGGGCATAAATAACCAAGTGGTAAAAGGGTTGAGTGTCGTAATAACAGATGAACCGAGAACTGAAGTGTGAATGTTCGAATCCCGTAAAATGAATACTTTCTTTTAGTCTCTTGAAATAATAGTAAAGCTCATGACTCTGAGTCATTAGGTTATCTGATTAACATCTTCATTCATTCCGCGGGACAGAAGAGTGAAACCCTTTTGGTTAAGGTACAATAAATGGTTAGTCAACATGACTTTATGGTAATATAGTTGTCATTGCCGCTTAAGTTGCAATGTGAACCAAATAATGAGTACGGATTGTTTTTCAAACGCGCATACTTGGTTGCGATAATGTTTCTCTTGCCTTTATAGAATATTTATATATACTGATATAGAGTTATTTCAATTTCTCGTTTTTTTTTTCTATCAAATGGATAATGTTTTGGCAGTTTTTCAATAGAAAAAAGATATACATTGTCTTCAAAATTCATTTTGTCGGGTTGCGTAAAGATATCATTATATTTGTTGTATTTTTATATAGAAAAAGAAGACTCGTTTTATTCTAGTAAGAAATTTCGGTTGACCCGAAATAGTCTTTTAAGAGAATGTTTTTACACGACTCGATGTTTATCATTTTTTGTCCTGTGTTACTATAAGATTTCCAACACTTGATAGTCCATTAATAATTGTTGTATCATCACTTCTCTTTAGTTTTAACCCTTTGTAAATATTTATAAATACAATGATGATTTTATGACCGTAACACGAATAAAAAAACAAAATACAACATGTCATGTCACCATTTTTAATCAAGTTTTTTTAAATGGTAGTTTTTTTTCAATTTGTAAAAAGGAGTTCAAAAAAAAAAATCATTAAATCTTAATGGCTAGACATCACCAAATTATACTTGGTCCGGAGGAACTTAAAATTTTACCTTTAGATATGGTAAATAATACTCATTCACAATTTCAAAATAACTAATGGGTTGACAAAAGCACACAGATTGATTATATGACCAAAATGACTAAAAGAACTCATAACTATAATTAATACAATTATTTGTGATGTTTTAGATAATTAAAAAACAAGGGCAAAATGGGAAAACCAGTAAAGTTAAGAATATTCCGACGGAATATTCTCTAGTATTTGCAGGAATTGATGTTTGACGGTTTGTGAAAAACCCCAATGAGGTAAAGAGTATATTTTTAAACTATAAGGGGTCAAACAATTCAATTGACAAACCACAAAGGGGTAAAAGGTCTTTTACCCTTTTTTTTTCATTCTCTCACCCCCTCAGTGTTGGTAGAAAAAACACAATAAATAATATTTTAAAAATTAAACTCAATCAAGTAAAACGGAACAAATCCTTTTTACAACTCAATCAGCTAAATTGAACCAGTAGAGATTAGTGTTTGACATATCACTGTCCGATTTCTTTTAATTCTTATTTTAATTTTACTACCCGTCCTAAAATATAAGTCAGTTTAGTTTTTTCATTTCGCCCATAATGTAAGTCTATTTAAATAATCAAAAAAAGCTTCGCCCTTTATGTAAGTCTATTTAAATAACCAAGAAATCATTTATTACATTTTATTTTATCCCTCATTTATTATCTACTCACCCACTTTTCACTACTCCGCATTAATAATAGTCAAAAGTCATTTTAGACATTTTCATTAAAATTAATGAAATATAACAAATTTAATCAATTTTCTTAATCGGTATGACACCAAATTGACTTACATTTTGAAACGGAGTTAATACTATGCTACATTAACTAAGGCTATCTTTATCTTCTCTTTTTCAAACTAATGCGTGTATGATGAGTGACTGAACCAAGAATTGTTGGTCGGATAGGCTATTAGACTATATTTGTATGATGAGATTTGTTGAATTAAGAAAATTAACTATAAAGGACTAATTTTCAAAACAAAAAAAAAACTATATAGACTAAATTATAACGTTTTTAATGTATCGAAAATAAAAACCGACCCACATGAAATCACCTATCTAAATTGTGTAAGTACGATCGACCGGATATGTGATCTAAATGAAGGAAAATTATATCATGGGACTTCCTCTACTAGCTCGCTCACGCAAAGATCTGGACCATATAATTTCCACACACGCAAGACTGTGTATTCCACCTCAGGAAACTGTGTGGTCCAGATCCTGCCACGTAGGCAGTTTCCTACTAAGGAGTCCCTATAGTAGAACGACCCTAGACCCCTAAATGAGGTAGAGGTTAAGGTTTATATAAATATTCCTCAAAAAAAAAAAAAAGGTTTATATAATTAATAATAATACCTGCCATTCTTTGAGACCTTGTTGGCTATCTGGATTGGATTTTTTAACAGCAACAGCCATTCCCATTCCAACCTTTGATGGCGCCAATGTTTTCTCATCCACCCACCCTCTGAACACCGTCCCAAAACCACCTTCTCCCAACACCGTATCCTGCCTGAAATTCCTTGTTGCGCTTTTCAGTTCTGCATATGTAAACATTTTCAGCTTCTGAAGTACTGCTTCCGGACCACTTGTACTTACTTCCGGCGGCGGCGCCGCCGTCGACTCTGTTTCCTGAACTACACAAGCAGATCCATTATTTACAGTCGGCGGCGGCGGCGGCAAAGTATGCTTGTCCTTCCCACCATCATCACCACCACCGATTTTATTGTTTTCAGTTGATTCACTACTGGATTTCTTGTTTGACGACTTCGGCTCACCGTTGGCTGGTTCAGGAAAAAAAAAAAGGCGTAATTAGGGTTTTAGAAATCGAAAGTGGCATACTAATAGCCCTATTGCTCCATGGATTTCCGAAATTGGAAAATCATACTAGCTTTAATAGTCCATGGATTTCCAGAATTGGAAAACAACAGGAATAAAAGAAAAAGAAAAACACAAAAATCGACAAACTTACTCTTTATCAGATCTATTGACAAAGAAAGATGAACTAACTTATAATTGCAGGATTTAATTGGGATATAAATTTACCTGGACTCAGTGGCTTGTTGGTGTAAGGAAGATTATCGACAGGTTTAGGCCAACAGTTGCCCATCTGACACCAGTGCTTCTTTAATTTTGCAGGAATACTTGCAAAAATATTGAAGCCTTTACTTATGAAGAAGATGACAGGTTTATTCTTTTATTTATGAGATGATGATGATGATGAAGCTATGGAGTTTCAAGGAAGGAGATAAGTACCGAAGCCAGAAGGCCACAACCACAAGAGAGCTTCCCGGTTTATATATATATATTTTGTTGATACACGTTTCTTCTTAAGGACTCGGGTCAAAGAGTTTTGGTACAGCTCAATGATTTTAGTATATAATATTGATCATGCTGTTTTGAAGCAGCTGATAAGCCTAGCTCTCAGCTAGCAATGTAGCCAAGCTCAAGTCACCGGAAAGTTATTATGTAGTATCTTCATTTACAATCGAAATAACGGGTAATAAATTTATATTATACAGTTTGAATTCGGTTTAACATATCGTGTGATGATACCCGACTCGAGTTACGCCACGTGTCACCCTTAGGGGTATGAAATAAATGATTGGTCCTTAATCTTAGGGCTTTAAGGGCTAGGCCCCGGAACCCGAACATAAGGTAGATCGTCAACCCCAGATGGGAGATCGGCATAAGCTCCTCCTCCAGCCACCATAAGCTCCTCCTCCTCCACGCGTGCAGTCTGCAAGGCTGGCGAAGAGAGGCCGCGCCATGTTCGGCCATAGTGGCCGTGAAGTGAAATGGCAGACGCGCCCGCCATGCACATCATTGTTATTCCACGTGGGGGATAATTAAAGGTAAATAAGGAAATAATCATAAGTCATAAAGACTACAATCTTGGCATTCAATATGTCTATAATTATCTCTAAATAATAGGGATTAATGCTTATATATCCTTAGGGAATAATAATAATACTTGCATAACAAGTAATAGGGGCGAGACACCATCTATATAAACAACCCTAAGGAACTACGAAAGACTTGATTCCAATTCAACTATTGGATACGTTGGCAACTCTAAAAAATAACTTCAAAGCTCAGTCAAAATATATAATCAAATACGTTTTACTTTACACGAATTAGGGTTTAAGGCTATGAAGCACGGACACGGACACGGGAACGGCGCACGACACGACACGGACACGGCGACACGGTTACTTTCAGAATTTGAGGGAACGACACGCCGCCGACACGTTTTAATATATATATATGTATATTAATATATATATTATTAAAAAAACATAGACGTAGGTTGATGCCAATTCGCGGGGACGGATTGCATTCTTGCGTGTCCTTTATGTGTCCCCAACGTGTCCCGCCGTGTCCTTTGCGTGTGTCCTCGCCGTGTCCCGCCGTGTCCGCTGCGTGTCGCCGTGTCCCAACGTGTCCCGCCGTGTCCCCAACGTGTCCCCAACGTGTCGGGCCGTGTCCCCAGCGTGTCGGTCCGTGTCCCCAGCGTGTCCCCGGCGTGTCGGGCCGTGTCGGAATTCAAAATTTGAATTTAACATTATTTTAATCGAGCGACACGTTTCCGACACGTGTCGGAAGCGCGTGTCGGCGCGCGTGTCGGGCTGAAAATGTGTCGGACACAGCGCACGGCGACCTAATTGAAGTGTCGGTGCTTCATAGGTTTAAGGTCTTTATCACATAGGAAATTGACCCGTCTTAATTCTTGGACGATTTACAGCATCGCCAGTTGGCGCTAGAAGAAGGGCCTTCTACTGATAATTGATTGAAACAACCCCAGATTCCTTGAAAGCGTTATGGCACCGAAGAATACGGGAAAGAAGATTACATATCTAACACAATAAGGGGGAACAACCTCAACCGCGCAGGGGAAACCCAGGATGCTGCTGCCCAGAAAAGGGCCATTATCGCTGAAGATCAATCTGATCCAGCACTTCAAGATCCAACCAATCAGGCATTGGTCGAGACCTTGAAGAATTTGGACAACGCTACGATAAAGGCAATCCTGGACGAAACGCTCAAGGGAAGAAACCCTCCAGAGATATCAGAGACAGATCTCCACCAGCAGGCTCCCAAAAAACCGGAGATTGTAGAGTCGAGTACCCACACAGAGTACAAGACTATACGTCAACCTAACGATACGGCTAAGGCCGAACTGGACACCTTGCTCGGACGACGACCTGACGATCTGCTCTGTGCATCGCCTTTCAGCGCACACATAGACAATTATCCCCGACCAGCGGGTTTTAAGATCCCCAAGATAGATTCGTATGGTGGGTCTAAGGATCCTTATGACCACATGCATCAGTACGTATGGCACATGAACCTATGCAATGCCTCAGATGAAATGAAGTGCAAAGCTTTTCCTGCACTACTAACAGGGAGAGCTAGAGAGCGGTTCAATAAGATCCCTCCCAATTCGATCTCTGATTTTGGGACCTTAACCAGGAAGTTCATCCACGCCTTCATCGCAGCTCGTCCGTTTCAAAGAAATCAGACTCACTTGTTAACTCTAAAGCAAAAACATGATGAGTCCGTACTAAACTTCATAAAACGCTTCAACGAAGAATCCACGTAAGTGCGGGACACGGATGATCGTCTGTTGGTCGCCTCTTTCATGGCAGGTCTGCGAGAGGGACAGTTACATGTTAAGCTGAACAGCAAACTCCCTCAGACAATAGAAGAATGTCTGGACATAGCTTACAAACATTGTTAGGGGGAAGAAGCGAATCGACTCAAAAGAGAAACGGAAAGAGGTGAAAGCAAGAAGAATAAATCTGAGGACAGGTTTGATAATAATAAAAAAAAAAGAAGATCGGTATGGGATCGGGTAACTGCCCCCATCTCTGATCGTCTGGGAAAGAAATGAGCACTGCAGGACAGGGACTTCATCCCTTTGAACAGGTCTCGTGAACAAGTCCTAGCAATTATGCAAAGAAATGGCATAGCCAGGACTCCACCTCCCATGAGGGGACCCCGAGAGAGGAGAAACCCCAACAAATATTGCAAATACCACCAAGATGTTGGACACGACTCAAAACAGTGCAAAGATTTAATCCGAGATATTGATGCGGCAGTAATGGAAGGAAAGCTTGTGAGGTCGTAGATCGGTCTCAACAGGCCAAACCCCGGGGACGACAGGAGTTCAAGCATCAGAATTACAATGACAGGGATCAACGAGAAGAACATCGAAGAGAGAAGGGATCGGTCCCAGAGCCTGATGGTCATATGGATAATCGCCCTGTGAACACGATCAATACAATCTCAGGAGGGCCGAGCAGTGCAAGGACGTCTAAAGAGGTCGGCAGTAGCAGGCCCACTGCCCCTACTTCCACAAGTAAAAGGCAAAGAATGTCCGGAGAAGTAGTGTATGGTCCAAGAGATCCATTACCATTGGTAGTCAACAACGAAGGGTTGGTGATAGAAGCAGTGATCAGCAAAAATCGGACAAAGCGAATATGCGTAGACACTGGCAGCGCTTTGAATGTCCTCTACTACAATGTGTTCAGGCCGATGAGATTGAAGGATGCCGAACTGACCCTTGTTTCAGCTCCTCTGTTCGGCTACGCCGGACCTCCTGTTCATCCACATAGGGTGATCAGACTCCCTACTACCTTTGGAGAATGAACCAGGGGCAGAACCCTAATGGTAGATTATTGATATATGATAAAAATATAACTATATTATATGACTTTTTATTACGTATTTATAATATTATCGTATAATTTCATAAAAATATAACCTAAAACTTATAAAAATCTAATTAATTATAAATAGATATTATCGTTATAAAATTAATATAAATTATAGCTTTTGTTGTCAGATTTACCGTGGGAATTGTTTTTTACTGATACAGGGTGAATACGAGAAAAATCAATGAATCAGAAACTAATGATGGTAGAATAAATTAGTTTAGAATAAATTAATAATAACTTAGTTTAATTTAGTAGTTTAAGCTTTTGTTTTAGTAATAACTTGTATTTTTCCTAGTTTTAATATTGTAATATATTTCTATGTTTTAATTTATTATGTTTTTCTTTTATGCTATATTATATAAACGCTCGTCTGTTTGACACATCAAATAATATAACTGCTATAAAATTTATTTTATTTGCTTAACCAACTTTTTACTACTCATTAAACATCGAGACGATGTCAATTCGCAAGTGAGGAATAGAGATTGGTTAGTAAATAAAATGAATTTAATATATCAAATACTTATACACTTAGTTTAATTATTCTTAAGGAAATAAATGGAATAATATATAATTATTATAATAAAAATGATATATTTTGATAGAATAAATTTTTAATTAAGTAAAGTAATCTTGATATATTATTTCTATATTATTTATATCTATTTTAGATTTTAACAAGATTTTAAGTATGTATATCTAGATAAATATTATGAAATATTTTTTTATGAAATTAGACAAAAGTTACTTATAATTATAATGAAATTTTAGAATGATTTTCTTTTCAAGACAAGTATGAAATTGGAATCGGATTAGGGATAACGATTTTGGCATAACTTTGACTAACTAGAGCCAAATAAAGCTCACCCGAACGTAATTTCAATTTTTTGTCCCCACTCACCAGAGAGTGATCAAGACCTCACTCGAAATTAGTCATTATGATTAACTAGATAAAACCAACCCTTAACTTAATTTGGTCTACATTTCCTTGAAATCCATGCAAGTTTAGTATGTACTTATAGATAAGCGGTGTGATTACATCGAAATAAAAGAGTCGATACAATACAAATGACAAGAGCTGAGATTGGTATTATTATTTGGATGGGCATTTCTATAAAATCATATTATTATGATTCTTTTGTTGGATTTATTTATGTTTGTTTGTTAAAAAAAAAAAAAATTCATGGTTTCAAACCCATTTTTATTAAGTGTTAGAATTTAAATAAGGATATTACTGATCGAGATATTTTTGATCAAAAAAATTGAAGGTATGAGTGCGTACGACTTGCTTCTATCTCTTTTGATTTTCCTGTGTTATCCTTTCGATTAGCCAAATACCCTGAGCCTAAACGTTATAAGCCAATTTGCCAACTACTTGACCTAGTCCTTGATTCCGATAATTCGTATAGTGGCGATTATAAAGTTATTCTAAATATTTTATTTTTATTATTAAGTAATTCATGTAGAATTTCATTTAAATAATATTTGATAACTAATTTATTAAGTTATACACAATTTTTGTCTTCTTAATAATCTTAAATAGATAAAATTAATATAATTATAATATTGACAACATACGTTACTAAATTAGAGATTTAGTCTAGAAAAACTATATTTTTTGCATTATGAATTTTTATATATTATATCGCTATTTATTTTATAAACGATCAAAATCAAAGTTTAAGTGGGGAGTAGTTGATATATGATAAAAATATAACTATATTATATGACTTTTTTTATTACGTATTTATAATATTATCGTATAATTTCATAAAAATATAACCTAAAACTTATAAAAATATAATTACTTATAAATATATATTATCGTTATAAAATTTGTATAAATTATAGCTTTTGTTGTCAGATTTACCGTGGGAATTGTTTTTTACTGATACAGGGTGAATACGAGAAAAATCAACGAATCGAAGCGAAAGAATAAAAATTAACAAATGATGTTTTTGATTCGATTCGCACGATTGGAGGTGACGGCGCGTGCCGGAATCTTCATCATTTCAAGCACATGGGTCCGACACGAGGAATAAGCATCGTAGCACCGCACGCTGTCGGGAAGGGGCCGGCATGCGCCGGGGCAGAGGCGCCAGGAGCTGGATGCTCGTCTATCACTGCCCCAGCCTATAAATACTCCATCATTGCAGATGTTTGGAGGGGTACCAATATATATATTACTTCTATATATATATATCTTATCTTTAGTTAGTTTCTAGTTCTGTAAATACAGTAAAAGGCACTCTGCCGAAATAATAATGTAGTATAAGTATCGTTGTAATACTTAGAAGACTTATCAATGCTCGTTGTTGTTAGAAGAGTTGTTGTTTCCGGAGAATACAGCTCTGATGCTTCAATTGTAATCTGGTAACTTTCTAATGTATTTATGTTTGTTTGTTATTATTAGTATCTATATAATAGTTATAATGATATTAGGCTAGCTTAATATCTAGCCAAGATGTGAAATTGAATTAGTTTTAGCTTTTTAAGGAAATGGATGATGACTATGTTAAAATCTGATTAAAATTGATTATGATGAATCTCTTTCTATTTGAACTTAATGGCATGTTTGTATTGACGTAATTAACCAATATAACCGGAGTCGTAATCTAATGATGAACTGACCAGAGAAGTTAGGTTATGAGATCATGGATAGAAAAACCGGAGGGTAAAAATGGCCGTCTGACAAACGGAATCCTATTTCCTATCCCGGGGCAGAATATTTGTACTCGAGAGATTCTTACGTTGAAATCACCTGTTTAATCGACAGATCTTAAAATACTGGCCGTATGACAAAACAGGAGTGACCCATGATTAAGATGACATTGGACAGAGGATTAGACATATGACAATTTCATACGCTCGTGTGAGGAGGAATTGTTGAGCTTAGGAGTATACCGTTTCACGTAATCAATTAGACCTAAAAAGGAAGATCGAGCACATCCATTGAACTAAAAAGAGATTGTAAATCAATAACATATTCTTGGCTAGTTTCTAATAATATTACTAGTTTCTATATTAGTATTGGTACCTATATATATTTATATCTATATATATATATATGTATTTCTATATATTTATATATATATTTATGTATCTATATATATCTATATTAGTATTATGCATTTATTTACTGTTTTAGTAGTTTAGAGATTATGTACTTGAAAGAAAAACTGCGACTTAGATTGAATTAATAACAGCTTCTTGGTGTTTAACAACACTTTGAATTACCACACACTTCCCTGAGGATTCGACACCTGACTAACCACACTAGCACTACAATTTGACCCGGTACACTGCCGGTAAGGATTGTATAACCTAGAAAAAGTCCGTCAGCTTTCTGGCGCCGTTGCCGGGGAGCACGATGCTAATTCATTGTGTCTATGGTTACTACTTGTATTAGCTCAAAATTCTTGAGGATAAGTCAACACTCTTCTTATCACGTTTCTTTTTTATTTTTCGTTGGTACTTACCTTTTAAGGAAGGTACCAATTTTTATTTTTATCAATTTCGAGTTATTTTCTTTTTTCGATAGTTGATGACCAGAAGCGGTAAGGCCCCACTCACTCCTTATAAGCCTGACATAAATACTTACGAAAGGCAGTTAAGAGTAGAGAGTAAACGTTGTCATACTAGTCGGGAAATCTGACGAATCATCACAAATCGAGAAACGAGAATGGCGAAACCAAAGTGATTGAAACACTGAACAAAGGATTGCTCATGCCCAGGACATGGACAAAACCTTAATCAGAATCTACCAATACCAAATAACCAGAATCCTAATAATAGAAATAATCAAAATCGGAACCAGAATATTCATAATAACCCTAACCTACCAAACCCGAGACCTATCTGTGATCAGACCGTAAGAAGAAACCTGACTAATAATCCAATTCGTTTACCAAATGTAGGAGCAAATAATTTCGAAATAAAATCTCATCTTTTTGGTTTAATTGACACAAGAGCCCAATTCTTAGGAGAAGATGATGAAGATCCACATCATCACCTCTATCTTTTTGAAGAATTGTGTAACACATCCAAAAGTCAAGGTGCTCATCGTGAATTAACGAGGATGTCTATGTTTCCTTTTTCTTTAAAAGGAAGAGCACGAGATTGGTTTATGTCACTTCCACATCATTCATTGACAAGTTGGGAGGAGATTCAAACCGAGTTCTTAAAACAATATTTTACTCTCGGGAGGAATTTGGAATTAAAGGTCTAAAATTGCTAACTTTAGACAAGGATCTGAAGAAACGCTTGGGAAAGCTTGGGAAAGATTTAAAAAACTATTAAGAGCTTGTCCCGATCATGGTTATTCCTTAGATATGCAAATCCAACTTTTCTGTCGTAAACTAAGGAAAGACTCACGTGCAGACATTGATCATGCATGTGGTGGTTCTTTAATGATGAGTGAAGCCCAATTAGTTTACGATGCTATTGAAAAGATTTCCAAAAATAACCGAATGTGGGAAACCGGTTCTAGCACGAGAAAAGTAGCATTTGCAGGAGAATGTACATCGAATACGGAAGTTCTAGCACACTTGGAGAATTTGAGTAGGAAATTTGACGGCTTACAAGCTAGTAATAATATTAACTCGGAAAATAATTTAACAAATGACTACTCAAATCATGATAATGTGTCATTAGGGATAGAAGAACCAGAAGGATATTCAAGGGAAGAGGTGAGTTTTTTACAACAGCATAAGAATTTGAACAACGCGTATTCAAACTCGTTCAATGCTATTAGAAGAGATCACCCTACTTTTCATTGGTCTGAAAACCCTAGTAAGCAGGGACAACCACCGTATCCAGTTCAATATAAGAATTCATATAGTAATCAAGTTTATCAAGGAGATACCACAAATCAGACCCTGCAATCATTACCTAGATCATATCCACAACATACTACTCAAAGTATACCAGTCACCCAAAGTTCAACTCAACTTGAAGGAGTTGATAAATAGGAGAAACTAATGGAAAATATGATGGGTGTAGTATCTACTCAAGCTCAAAATGTGGAAACTATGATAACTTTTATAGGAACAGTCACTAAGGATATGAGTACGTTAAAAACATCCATGAGTGGACATGATACCAGAATGAGAACTATAGAAGCGTCAATAAGGAATATGGAAGATCATTTGAGTAGAGAAGGAGAACGTAAAAATAGTAGACCTCCTGGAGGATTACCAAGTAATACCGAAAGAAACCCAAGAAAGGTAAATGCTGTTATTACGAGGAGTAGAAAACTCTGTGGAAATACTGGAACACAAAACTTAGGAAATAATGAAGTAGAGAATGATTTAGATGGTAAATTTGAAAAGAATATAGAAACCTCAGATGAACTTGAATTCACTGATGAAGAAGAAGAAATTATTGAAAATTTCTTAAGACGAGACAGAGTTGTTGAACCTGAAAGTGAGGATGAGGAATGGGTCAAAGTACCTAGACTTCTGAAAGATCCAATGGACAGTGACCTGAGAACCTTATTTAAGGAACACGTAAGAGAAAACAATACTGAAAACAAGGAAGAAAGGAAGGAAGATTTGCAAGTAACTGAAAAAGATGATACAGGGGATGCTTTAAAGAAAAAATCTCAAGATAATGAAACATGGCGACCAAGTAATACTCAAAGATTCAAGGAAAAAGAGAGTATAACTTCAGAACCAAAGGTTATAGACTTAGAATCTTTACCTTACCCACCAAAAGATCAAATTAAAAAGATAAAAACTGATAAGAAGTATGCTCGTTTCCTGGATACTTTTCGTCATATTCATGTCAACATCCCTGTTATCGAAGCCCTAATCAACATGCCTACCTATGGAAAGTTTCTTAAAGATATCCTATCAAACAAAAAAAGGTTAGAAGAATACGAGAATATATGCCTTAATGAAGAATGCTCTACAATACTTCAACATAAGTTACCACCTAAACTTAAAGATCCTGGTAGCTTTACCATTCCATGTGAGATTGGAGGATTTCTGTTTAAAAAAGTACTATATGATCTCGGAGCAAGTATAAATCTCATGTCTTATGAGGATTACAGGAAACTAGGCATAGGAGAGCTTACAAATACTGAAATGACCCTTCAGATGGCAGATAGATCGATTAAACATCCTAAGGGAGTTATCGAGGATGTGTTGGTTAAAATAGACAAATTTTACTTCCCAGTGGATTTTGTAATAATGGAAATGGAAGAAGGATATTCAGCGCCAATTATTCTAGGTCGTCCATTTCTAGCTACAGGAAGAACATTAATCGATGTTCAAAAGGGTGAACTGATACTAAGAGTTAATGAAGATGAAGTTTCTTTCAATATCTTCAAAGCTATGAACCACCCATACAAATCACCAGAATCATGTTCTTTTATAGATGAGATATCTACATTCTATAATGACCAATTGCAAAATTATGAAGATAAATTAGAAGAATTTTTGGCATTATCCATCTATAAAGAAGATGAAAATGATGCTGAAATGAGAGAAATAATCCTTTATCTAAATAAAGGAATATTTTTTAAACACCCATGTCATCAATATTTGAAATTAGAACTAGAAGGACCAGTTTTAAAACCTTCAGTAGAAGATCCACCAAGGAATCTGGAGTTGAAACCACTTCCTTCAAATCTGAAATATGCTTTTCTTGAAACTAATAATCTACTACCGATTATTATTTCATCAACCTTAACTAATGAACAGGAAGATCAATTACTTAGAATGTTAAAACAACATAAGAAGGCATTTGGATGGACAATGGCAGATATTCGAGGAATAAGTCCTGAGATTTGTGTTCATAAGATCATTCTGAATGAATGAGCTAAACCTTGTATTCAGCCACAACACCGCCTCAACCCAAATTTGCAAACCATTGTTAAGAAAGAGGTCATTAAACTATTAGAAACGGGGATAATCTTTCCCATATCAGATAGTGAATGGGTAAGTCCGACTCAAGTAGTTCCAAAGAAAGGAGGTTTCACGGTAAAAGAAAATGATAAAAATGAATGGATTCCGACAAGGGAAATTACAGGATATCGAATGTGTATTGATTTTAGAAAACTGATTGATCATACTAAGAAAGATCATCATCCACTTCCATTCATCATACATATGTTGGAACAATTAAGTGGACATAAATATTACTGTTTCTTAGATGGCTATTCAGGCTACTTACAGATATTCATTGCAACAGGAGATAGAGAAAAAACTACTTTCACTTGTCCATATGGAACTTTTGCTTATAAACGAATGCTATTTGGTATATGTAATGCACCAGCTACATTTCAGCGATGTATGATGGCAATATTTTTACGACATGGTCGAGAAATTCTTAGAAATCTTTATGGATGACTTTAGTGTTTATGGAGATTCTTTCGATGAATGCTTATCGCACTTAGAACAGTATTGCAATTTGTGAAGATACCAACTTAGTACTAAATCGGGAAAAATGTCATTTAATGGTATCAGAAGGAATTGTTCTAGGTCATAGAATCTCTGAAATAGGTATTGAAGTAGATAAAGCTAAAGTCGAAATAATTGAAAAGTTACCTCCACCAGTGAATTTAAAATCTTTGAGAGGATTTCTTGGACATGCTGGATTTTATAGGAGATTTATTGCAGATTTTTCAAAAATAGCAAAGCCTCTAAGTCATTTGCTTGAAAAAGAGGTACCATTTAACTTTGATGATAAATGTATGGAGGCATTTCAGACCCTAAAAGCAAAGTTGACTACTTTACCAGTTCTGGTAGCACCAGATTGGGATCTACCATTTGAAATTATGTGTGATGCAAGTGATTTGGCTGTAGGAGCTGTCTTAGGTCAACGATATAACAAAGTACTCAAGGCAATCTACTATGCATCTCACACTCTAAATGCAGCTCAACTCAATTATGCAACTACAGAGAAAGAACTGTTGGCTGTAATCTTTGCCTTAGATAATTTTTGATCTTATATTGTTGGCTCTAAGGTTATAGTTTATACAGACCATTCAGCTCTGAAGTATCTGTTAAGTAAGAAAGATGCTAAACCACGTCTTCTTAGGTGGATTCTGTTACTTCAAGAATTTGATATTGAAATCAAGGATAAAAAAGGAAGTGAAAATGTAGTAGCAGATCATCTAAGTAGAATGGAAAATGATGAAGGAAAAGGAAATGAAATACGAGATTCATTTCCAGATGAACAACATTTTAGGATCGATACTCCCTCAACCATGCAATTTTTAAAAGATAGAATACCATCAAAAGAGAATTCACCATGGTTTGGGAATATTGTTAACTATCTTACCTGTAATTACATCCCGTCTCACTGGACTTGGCAGCAGAAAAAGAAATTCTTTTACGCCTTAAAGTTTTATTATTGGGAGAAACCAGATCTTTTTCGAAGATGCTCGGATGGAATAATCAGAAAGTGTATCCCTGATAATGAGATTTTAAGTGTTTTATCGTTTTGTCATGATCGTGAGGCAGGAGGGCATCATGGAGGATGAAAAACTGCTTTTAAAGTTTTACAATGTGGTTTTTATTGGCCTACACTATATAAAGATGCGTATAAATATGCAAAATCTTGTAAATCTTGTCAAAAGTGGGGGAATATATCAAAAAAAAATGAAATGCCTATGCAACCGATTTTAGAATGTGAATTATTTGATGTATGGGGTATAGATTTCATGGGACCTTTCCCTATATCGATTGGAAAAAGATTTATTCTGGTAATGGTTGATTATGTCTCGAAATGGGTAGAAGCTGAAGCTCTTCCCACTAATGATACCAAGGTTGTGCTAAGATTCCTTAAAAAGAATATATTCACAATATATGGCATTCCGAGGTCTATCATTAGTGATAGAGGTTCATATTTTTGCAACCGACCATTTACTAAAATAATTGAGAAATATGGTGTAACTCATAAACTAGGAACACCCTATCATCCGCAAACTAGTGGGATGAGCAGAGGTGTCTAATAGAGAAATTAAAAGGATCGTGGAGAAAACAGTAGACTCAAATCGTAGAAACTGGGCAGAAAGACTAGATGATGCATTATGGGCATACAGAACAGCGTTTAAGACACCAGTTGGTTGTTCTCCTTATAAATTAGTTTTTGGTAAATCTTGTCATCTCCCTGTTGAATTAGAACACCGAGCTTTATGGGCTATTAAATTCCTAAATTTTGATCTTAAAGTGTTGGTGATCATAGATTACTTTGATTAATGTAATCTGGAAGAGTTTCGACTCGATTCTTATGAAAATGCTCGAATCTACAAGGAACGCACGAAAGCTTTTCATGATAAGAAAATCTATAGCCGTGAGTTCCATGTAGGTGATCGAGTACTTTTATACAATTCACGTTTGAAGTTGTTTCCAGGAAAGCTTAAATCTAGATGGACAGGTCCATATGACGTAACTAAAGTCTCTAAGTCAGGAGCTGTTGAACTAACTGATGGAAAAACAACTTTTATAGCTAATGGCCACAGGGTAAAGTTATTCGTGGAAGTTGAAGGGGTACCTCAAGCAGAAGAATTAATGTTGCTTATCGACCCTCCAACAAATTAAAGAAGTAGAAATTCTAAACTCAGCCGATTACGGGTACAATCTTTCTAATTTACTTTATTATGCATTTTAAAGTAGTTTAGTCTTTTACCGGATAGACGTAAAAGAACTGGATGCCTTTTTTAGATAGAATAGGAGTTTTTATTTTACTTTTAAAGTTAGGTCTGGATAAAGATGTCGCGTTTATAATAGAAGCCTTAGTTTCTAAATTAAACAAGGAACTGCTAATCGAAGCCAGAGAAAGAGAACTTTGTAATGGTAAATCAAGGAGTGCAATAAAGAGAAGAGCAAAGTTTCTAATGAGATGTAGAAATTGTGGAAAAAGTGAACATAACGGAAGGTGTGGAGAAAGTACAACCAAATCTCAGGATGAATGTTTGAATGTTATTAAGAAGGGAACGATTAGGTGGTTATCCGAAAATCCCGAGGGAGAACAAAGAGAAAATTCAAACGCATCATTTCTAGGAATGAGGTTAATAGATCGATATGATAGAAATCTTGAGGACTTGAGGATGAAAGAATTAGAATTAATTTAAGTATTGTATTTTAAATTTTAAGTTATTTTCAAAAATTAAAAAGAAAAATATTGTTACATTTATAAAAAATTTATAAAAACTTATAATGACCCTATTTTTATCATATATGATTTAAAGTAGGATTATTATATAAAAAAATATGTATTTTCAGTATTATATTAGAATTTCATACAGTTTATAAAAATTTTATAAAATCGTAATAAACTTGTCTTATATCATATAAATAATTTGATAAAAATTAAAATATGTTCATATGATATAATCTGGGCTTATTACACATAAAAACACAAATTTTTTGAAAAAAAAAAAAAAAAAAAAAAGTGACCGGCACGCGCCGGTGTGTCCACCCTAATATCAACAAACAGCCGCCTTTTCTTCTTCTCTTCCATTTCCTCATTTTTTTCTGCAACATTTCGCCCCCTTTCCTTCCAAAAATATATCACTTTTTACCACTTTTATATCACAAACTCCATAATTCATCATCCTCTCTTCAACCACACTACCCAAAAACATTAACTTTGCCAAGTTTGGCAAGAAAAGCTTCTCTTTTCACCTCATTCCGGCGACCACCATACATTCCGGCACCTAGCTTGTTTTTTTTAGCATTATAAGGTAACAATATATATATATATCAATTATTTCCATTTCCATTTTTATTTAAATTATAGAATTTTAAATTTTTATTTTTTATTTTTGACTAAGTAATCTTTGGTTTGTGGTGATTGTTTATTTTTGTTGTTGTTTTTGTCATACCAATATCGTAGATGACCTCTTCCTCTAGGAGAAACCCTAAGAAAAGAAAGCCGGATATCCCCGATGTAGTACCGGTTATAGAACCAAGGCCATTGACTGATTTGGAAAAAGCTGTTTCTTTTGAGAACACTGCTAGTCTTGAGGCTAAGCATGCGTACAATGAGTATTTCAGTAAATGCAGAATTTGGTTAGAAAGGGGTATAGACTTTGATTCATTAGGAAAGGAGGTAAAGGATATTTTTGCTGATAGAGAATGGATGGAGATAGCCATGTAAAGAACTGATAACATTAATGCCACTATGGTAGCTGAGTTTTACTCTGTTCTATCAACTTATGATCCAGCTAATGTTGAAGACTTGACTTATATCCCTCTTAGGAGTGTTAATGTTACTTTATGTCCAGTTATGATAAATACATTTTATGGATTGCCTGATATACCTGATGAGGATGATTATCATACTGTCTAGGGCTTAGACCATCCTGCTACTCTTTAGGCTAAAGCATATGAGGCCCAGCAAGCTTTTGACCCTACAGCTGTTTGGAAAGATAATAGATTTTCATATGGAAGATGTATTAAGGACATAAGGGCAATTAAGCAATTCTTAGGCCATAATGTAACTCCTTCCACTCATGTTTGCGCTTATGGTAGAGATGAGGTTATTATTGCCTGGGCTATGGTAAATGATGTTCCAATAAATCTGGGGAAACTTATCTTTTCCAAGGCGTGTGATTTTGCTAAAAGTCGAATTCGAGGGGGACGTCTGTCGTTCCCTAATCTTATTTCAGCCTTGTGTATGATGTATTATTTTTATATGATTAAATATACGTTATATTATTATGTTTTATCAACGAATTCTATATAAAATATATGAAATTATGATATAAAATGTTAATCTTTATAATTTAGAGTATTTAGTAATAATAATAATAAAAAGTTGTAATTTTGTACCGATTTTAGTAAATCGGAGTAATCGTGTCGATTTACGTGGGTATTTGTGGTATTTTATTGCGATTTATAAACCAAGACCCGAGAATCGACATATTGAAGTTTAATCATATCTCTGGAATGATTTAGAGAGTGCCACAAGTTTAAATGGTCAATTGAAAAGCTTAAGTGGATAAGTGGCCAAACAATCCTGGATAAGTAATAATTGAGAAATGTCTTCAACAAACGAATGGCTCATCAAAATGATATTTTAGAAAAAGTGTTCTTCACGAAAGTTGTAGATTTTTCCGAGAGTTTTCCAATGCAATTTAAATTATGAAGATTGGAGGTCTACAACTTAAACGGTGATCAAGTGGCTAATTGATTTGGATTAATAAAAATCCCGTAAAAGCTTTGGAGGAACACGAGGTTATCAAGAAAGCGTTATCTGGAGAAGAGTCCTTCATGAAAGTTGTAGAGTTTCTCGAGATCTTAATTTTGGCATTTCGTTTGCAATTTTTGGAGGTCCAGAACTCGAGATATGAATTTTAGAAGTTTAATAATTATATATATAAATAAATATCTCCAACGCACATCTTTGGAGTGATCAAGTTAGTGGGGATCATCATTAGTCCGGACCGAGCCGGCCTAATACCGGACCGGTCCGGCCTTTGCCACTTTGCCTATATATAGAAGCTCATCAGAGAACAGAGGGAGGGTACCAAATATATATAAACCATATCATATATATATTCTCCTCTCCTCTCTCTTTTCTTTTCTTTTTTATTTTGTAGTTTGTAAATAAGGCCTTACGCCGTAATAATGTAGTTTTAGTGTCGTTGTAATGCTCGGGAAAATCTCGGAAGTCGGTTTTGCTAAAGAAGTTGTAATGTCCGGAAGATACGATTTCTAAATCAACTGCCGTATTCGGGTAACTTTTCTTAAGTATTTATGTTTGTTTTTATATTTTTCGTTGTTATAATGTTTTTAGGCTAAATATAATACTGGCCAAAACTATGTAATCGGTTTTATTTCGATCTTTTCGTTAAAGAAATGTTGTTAAGTTAAAATGACTAAAATTGAGTTAATTGAATCTTTTTCTATTTTGATCGTATTCGTATTGACATATTTAATAGATCTGAGGAATTCATAATCTAATTATGAATTGACGCCTCGTAATCAGGATATGAAATAAAAGATAGAAAAACCGGAGGGTAAAATTGGCCGTGTAAACAACGTGATAACGGAATCCAATTTCCTACCCGGGGGTAAATTTGTTTTGGAAGAAATGAATTTTATTATAATTTGTACTCGAGATCGTAATAATGTTAAATCATCAGTTTAATTGAAACTTAAACCGGAAAGTTAAATCGTCGGCCTTGACAACCGGAGCCTTAAAATAAAATTGACCGCTTGACGAACGGAATGACTCCTTTTATCTAAAGGTAGATTTGTACTCGGGACTGTTCGAGATTAATTCGTTTATCGTAATGATTGTGGACCTTGGATGATGCAATGGACATATGACAATTTCATACGCTCGTGTGAGGAGGAATTGTTTACCTCAGGAGTGCACCGTTTCACTTACTCAATTGGACCTAAAATAAAAGGAGAGATCGAACACATTTCAATTAATCGAAAAGATCGTATAAACCAATTATATAAGTTTTGGCCAGTTCTCTAAAATATCTGTTTAATATATTGGTATCTATATATTTATATCTATATATACTTTGCAATTTATGTACATCTATATATATTTATATATCTATATATATTATATTAGAATAACTTTTAAATTACGTATTTATTTTATGTTGATTAGAATAGTAGTGATCTGTGTTATAAAATTGCGATTTAGATCGAGTCAATAATAGCTTTTTGGTGTTTAACCACACGTAAAAGAAATTACCAAGTTCCCTGTGGATACGATACTCTGACTCACCATACTAGCACCACAATTTGACCCGGTACACTGCCGGTTAGAATCGTTTAACCCAGAAGCGTCGCCGATTTACGGCGCCGTTCTCAGGGATAGGTTTAGGCGGTCGTCAGCTTTTTGGCGCCGTTGCCGGGGAACGTCGCTAATTTCTTTTTATGTGTCTATGGTTACTACTTGTATTAGCTCAAAATTCTCGAGAATAAGTCAACACTTTTCTTATCTCATTTCTATTTTATTTTTCGTTGGTTGTTACCTTTTAGGAAAATTACCAATTTTTACTACTATCAATTTCGTGTTATTTTCTATTTTCGTTAGTTGATGACCAGAAGTGGTAAGACCCCTCTCATTCCTTATAAGCCTGACATAAACACTTACGAAAGGCAGTTAAGAGTAGAGAGTAAACGCGGTCATACTAGTCAGGGAAATCCGGACCAAGAATCATCTTCAAACAGTAAATACGAGAATGGTCAAATCGGTGATGAAACACCGAACAAGTGGTGGAACATGCTCAGGGCATGGACAAAACCCTGTTAACCCTAATAATAATAATAATAATAATAGAAATAATCAAAATCGGAACCAGAATAATCGTAATAATCCACCAAACCCGAGACCTATCTGTGATCAAACCGTAAGGAGAAACCAGACTAATAATCCCATACTTTTACCTAATGAAGGAGCGAATAATTTCGAAATTAAGTCTCATCTTTTTGGTTTAATTGACGCAAGAGCCCAATTCCTAGGAGAGGATGATGAAGATCCACATCATCATCTCTATCTTTGAAGAAGCTGTGCAATACTGACCAAAAGTCAAGGTGCTCATAAGGAATTAACGAGAATGACTATGTTTCCTTTTCTTTAAAAGGGCGAGGCCGAGATTGGTTTATGTCTCTTCCACATCATTCACTTACTAGTTGGGAGGAGATTCAAACTGAATTTCGAAACAATATTTCACTCTGGACGAAATTTGGAATTAAAAGTCGAGGTTGCTAACTTTAGACAAGGATCTCGAGAAACTCTTGGGAATGCGTGGGAAAGGTTTAAAAATTGTTAAGAGCATGTCCCGATCATGGTTATTCCTTAGATATGCAAATTCACCTCTTACGTCGTAAATTGAGAAAAGACTCACGTGAGATGTAGATCATGCATGTGGTGGTTCGTTAATGATGAGTGAAGCTCAAGCAGATTCACGATGCTATAGAAAAGATTTCCAAAAATAACAGAATGTGGGAAACCGGTTCTAGCACGAGAAAATTAGCTTTTTGCAGGAGAATGTACGTCTAATACGGAAGTTCTAGCACACTTGGAGAATTTGAGTAGGAAATTTGATGGTTTACAACAGAATAAGAACCAAAATTCAGAAAATAGTACACCAAATGTGACAGCAGGTCTAAGCTCGGTTGGATTGGAAGGCTCAGTAACAATGGCAACTATGAAAGCTCAGACGACATTTCAAGCATCTACGTCAGCAGATCCACAACAGTTCAGCTACGGTTTGCGTACGACTCAGTCTCTAGGGGATGAATTCATTTCTAGCCTGTTTGGATCGTTTTCAGCTCAGTTTGACTCATCTTATGACGTAGATGTGGATTACGATGAAGATGAGTGATTTAGATAAACTTTTCATGTGTTATGGTGTATGACTATCTACGATGGTTTGATGTTGTACTTTTTACATTTGTTTTTGCTTTTAGACTGTTGGTGCACTCTGCGGTTAGTGCACTTTGTTATTCTACGACTTTTACATGGCTTTTTGTTTTATTACAACTTTATTCCCCACGTTTTTAGAAAAAAAAATATCCATTTTTACACTGAAAAAAGATGCTAGAACTCTCTGATTTAAAAAATCTCTGATCGTGAACAGTAGGACCGGCACGCGCCGGTATGGTGTCCTACCGACATCCCTCAGGATGTTTCCTCATTGGTTCTGTTATTTCTATAAATAGAAACAGATCCAACATTCCTGAATTGCTCACCAACTTCTTTTAGCTTCTTGTTTTCTTACCAAAAGCGTATAAAATGTCCGATCATTCGTTAGTTAATAGTTATTCTCCTCCACATACCCCAAATTCCGTACTTCCTAATCCACATTATCCGTTTTTCCACCCCGTTCCTTACAATTCCATGTATGCCTCGATTTACAACCCTTTCATAAGCAATTTCAACCAGTCACCGGTGCTGGTTGAAAAAGGTCTAAATTTTCGAAAAGTGGATAATTGGGCATTCATAAGGATGGAAGCAGATGGGTGGGAGTATTTTTGTCGTATGCCCAGAGGTAGAATTAATGTTACGTTGGTAAGAGAGTTTTACTCTGTACTTTCGGAAGCTAATACTGTAGGGTTGTTACAGTCGGTTACAGTTAGAGATGTTGTTGTTCCTTTTACTTCTACCGTAATAAATCAAGTTTTTCATATACCACCAGTCCAAACATCACCATCTAGTCATTTTGAGTATCAGTGGAGACTTGATACTGCTGAAGGAATTATTAACAAATGTTCGGAATCTTATCAAGTTTTATTCCAGCATTATAATAGGAATAGAGATGTCTCCACAACCGCTTTACTTCCTCATCTAAGAACATGGAAACGTTTCATCAATTCACGAGTTTATCCAACTGATGATTTCTCGGAAATTAGTGATGATGAAATGTTACTATTATATGCTATCACGAGTGGAGCTGTTATAGATTGGGGAGTATTGATTCAGAAAACAGCTGTTAGTTTTGCGTTTGGAAGAAGACCGATCCGTCAGCCTATGCCGTTTGCATGGCTGATTTCCAAAATATGTGTTCATTTGGCTAGGGTACCGGAAAGAGCGACAGATGAATACTTTCCAGCTCGCCTTCCTCAGATAGGGCTGTTACCAGTCAATATTCCGGGAGGATCGTCAAGTGGGGAGAATTAGATAGTTATGTTGGTAGTAAGGAAGGAATAATAATAAAGAAACTAATGATGGTAGAATAAATTAGTTTAGAATAAATTAATAATAACTTAGTTTAATTTAGTAGTTTAAGCTTTTGTTTTAGTAATAACTTGTATTTTTCCTAGTTTTAATATTGTAATATATTTCTATGTTTTAATTTATTATGTTTTTCTTTTATGCTATATTATATAAACGCTCATCTTTTTGACACATCAAATAATATAACTGCTATAAAATTTATTTTATTTGCTTAACCAACTTTTTACTACTCATTAAACATCGAGACGATGCCAATTCGCAAGTGGGGAATAGAGATTGGTTAGTAAATAAAATGAATTTAATATATCAAATACTTATACACTTAGTTTAATTATTCTTAAGGAAATAAATGGAATAATATATAATTATTATAATAAAAATGATATATTTTGATAGAATAAATTTTTAATTAAGTAAAGTAATCTTGATATATTATTTCTATATTATTTATATCTATTTTAGATTTTAACAAGATTTTAAGTATGTATATCTAGATAAATATTATGAAATATTTTTTTATGAAATTAGACAAAAGTTACTTATAATTATAATGAAATTTTAGAATGATTTTCTTTTCAAGACAAGTATGAAATTGAAATCGGATTAGGGATGACGATTTTTGGCATAACTTTGACTAACTAGAGCCAAATAAGCCTACCCGAAAGTGATTTCCAATTTTTGTCCCCACCTCAGCCTTGTAGAGTGATCAAGACCTCACTCGAAATTAGTCATTATGATTAACTAGATAAAACCAACCCTTAACTTAATTTGGTCTACATTTCCTTGAAATCCCGCAAGTTTAGTATGATACTTATGGATAAGCGGTGATTTACATCGAAATAAAAAGTCGATACAATACAAATGACAAGAGCTGAGATTGGTATTATTATTTGGATGGGCATTTCTATAAAATCATATTATTATGATTCTTTTGTTGGCTTTATTTATGTTTGTTTGTTAAAAAAAAATTTATGGTTTCAAACCCATTTTTATTAAGTGTTAGAATTTAAATCATGATATTACTGATCGAGATATTTTTGATCAAAAAAATTGAAGGTATGAGTGCATTTCTTGACTTCTTATCTCTTTTGATTTGATTTTTTGTTATCCTTTCGATTAGCCAAATACCACGAGCCTAAACGTTATAAGCCAATTTGCCAACTACTTGACCTAGTCCTTGATTCCGATAATTCGTATAGTGGCGATTATAAAGTTATTCTAAATATTTTATTTTTATTATTAAGTAATTCATGTAGAATTTCATTTAAATAATATTTTATAACTAATTTATTAAGTTATACACAATTTTTGTCTTCTTAATAATCTTAAATAGATAAAATTAATATAATTATAATATTGACAGATACGTTACTAAATTAGAGATTTAGTCTAGAAAAACTATATTTTTGCATTATGAATTTTTATATATTATCATCACTTATTTTGCTTTCGAGGACGATCAAAAATTTAAGTGGGGAGTAGTTGATATATGATAAAAATATAACTATATTATATGACTTTTTATTACGTATTTATAATATTATCGTATAATTTCATAAAAATATAACCTAAAACTTATAAAAATCTAATTAATTATAAATAGATATTATCGTTATAAAATTTGTATAAATTATAGCTTTTGTTGTCAGATTTACCGTGGGAATTGTTTTTTACTGATACAGGGTGAATACGAGAAAAATCAACGAATCAGAAGCGAAAGAATAAAAAATTAACAACAGATGTTTTAGAAGACTTATCAATGCTCGTTGTTGTTAGAAGAGTTGCTGTTTCCGGAGAATACGACTTTGATGTTTCAATTGTAATCTGGTAACATTCTAATGTATTTATGTTTGTTTGTTATTATTAGTATCTATATAGTAGTTATAATGATATTAGGCTAACTTAATATCTAGCCAAGATGTGAAATTGAATTAGTTTTATCTTTTTAAGGAAATGGATGATGACTATGTTAAAATCTGATTAAAATTGATTATGATGAATCTCTTTCTATTTGAACTTAATGACATGTTTGTATTGACGTAATTAACCAATATAACCGGAGTCGTAATCTAATGATGAACTGACCAGAGAAGTTAGGTTATGAGATCATGGATAGAAAGACCGGAGGGTAAAAATGGCCGTCTGACAAACGGAATCCTATTTCCTATCCCGGGGGCAGAATATTTGTACTCGAGAGATTCTTACGTTGAAATCACCTGTTTAATCGACAGATCTTAAAATACTGGCCGTATGACAAAACGGGTGTGACCCATGCTTAAGATGACATTGGACAGAGGATTAGACATATGACAATTTCATACGCTCGTGTGAGGAGGAATTGTTGAGCTTAGGAGTATACCATTTCACGTAATCAATTAGACCTAAAAAAGAAGATCGAGCACATCCCTTGAACTAAAAAGAGATTGTAATTCAATAACATATTCTTGACTAGTTTCTAATAATATTACTAGTTTCTATATTAGTATTGGTATTTATATATATTTATATCTATATATATATATATATATATATATATATATATATATATATATATATATATATATATGTATTTCTATATATTTTTATATATATTTATGTATCTATATATATATATATATATCTATATTAGTATTATGCATTTATTTACTGTTTTAGTAGTTTAGAGATTATGTACTTGAAAGAAAAACTGCGACTTAGATTGAGTTAATAACAACTTCTTGGTGTTTAACCACACTCTGAATTACCACACGCTTCCCTGAGGATTCGACACCTGACTCACCACACTAACACTACAATTTGACCCGGTACACTGCCGGTAAGGATTGTATAACCTAGAAAAAGTCCGTCAATTATGTAGTGGTGAAGGCACCATCAGCGTACAACGTAATTATAGGAAGACCAGCCCTTATCGATCTCCGGGCGGTAATCTCACCAGCTCATGTCAGCATGAAAATTCCAATGGGTGAGGGTTCGATAGAGATCAGAGGAGATGTGGAAACTGCCAGGAGATGTGGAAACAGCCAGGAGCTGTTACACCGTGACAATAAGTGGGAAAATGATGGTCCAACAGGTCAGTATCGAAGAACTGCTTCCTGAAGATGAAGAGAGCTGGTCATCTGAAGACCAGAGACAAGCTGTTCGTCTATGGGACGAACAGGAAGATTCAACAGTTAGCATTGGGACATGGATTCCCCTTCCACACAAAGAGTCTTTGATGAACATCTTGGGAGAATTCAGAGACGTGTTCGCTTGGAGAGCAGAAGATATGCTAGGACTGTTTCCCGACCTGGCAGTTCATAGATTGAACATAGACCCGAGCAGGAAGCTTGTTCGGCAAAAGAAAAAGTATTTCGCCCCGAGCGCATTGAAGCAATTAAAGGAAGTAACCAAGCTGTTGCAGGCCAACATAATTAAAAAGGTAATATATCTTGAATGGTTAGCGAACCCTGTACTGGTCAAGAAACCAGATGGGAGTTGGAGGATGTGTGTAGATTTCACGGATCTTAACAAAGCATGTCCAAAGGATTGTTATGCCTTGCACAAGATAGATCGGCTAGTGGACTCAACAGTAGGATTCGAAGTGTTCGCATTCTTAGACGCGTACAGGGGTTACCACCAGATCGTGATGGATCCGGAAGATGCAGAAAAGACCGCCTTTGTAACAGAAGTTGGGACGTACTGCTACGTCACTATGCCTTTTGGACTGAAGAATGCGGGAGCAACGTATCATAGGGCCGTTAACACAATTTTTGCCGATCAAATAGGAAAATGTATGGAGGTGTACGTGGATGACCTTCTGATCAAGATTAGGTCTCTTGAACAATACTTGAATGTTGTCAGAGAAGTATTTGAAGTCCTAAGGAAAACTCAGATGAAGCTCAACCCAAGGAAATGTTCATTTGGGGTCAGATCAGGGAAGTTCATAGGATACATGATATCTAGAGATGGGATTAGAGCAAATCCAGATAAGATCAATGCATTAAAGATCATGTCTCCACCAAAAAATATAAAAGAGGTACAGCGCTTAACAGGACGAATAGCAGCCTTGAACATATTTTTATCGAGATCAAAGCACAGCGTGCTTTACTCTTCTTCAAAATCTTAAGAAGAGCTAGTCATTTTCATTGGGATGATCAGAGTCAGAGGGCACTTGACGAACTGAAAGTATACTTGGCCGAACTACCCACTCTGACAGCTCCTCAGGTAGGAGAACCGCTGTTCATTTACCTGGCAGTATGTGAAGAAGCACCGAGCGCAGTACTAGTCACAGAACAAAGCGGACAACAAGTACCGGTATTCTTCGTGAGCAGATCACTCCACGGCCAGAAGTCGGGTATTCGAATACAGAAAAGTTGGCATTGGAAATGGTACATGCCTCAAGAAAATTGAGGCCTTATTTCCCAGCACATCCGGTTACCGTGATCACAGATCAGCCGTTATGAAAAATTCTGGGACGACCAGAAACCTCGGGTAGGTTGGCAAAGTGGGTCGTCGAACTGGCGGAATATGACATCGACTTCCGTCCTCGAACTACCATCAAAGCACAGGCCCTAGCAGACTTTTTGGCTGAAGGGGTAGTTGTTCGCCTAGGAGACGATCAGCCAAAGCGACCGGAAAAGAGATGGAATTTGTATGTAGATGGTGCAGATAGCAAAGACGGGGCAGGAGCAGGTCTCTTACTCGTTAGTCCAAAAGGGGGGAGTTCCCCTATGCACTAAGATTTGACTTCAAAGCTACTAATAATGAAGCTGAGTACGAAGCTTTGATCACAGGGCTTAAGTTAGCAAACAAGCTCGGGGCAGATGATCTACAGGTGTACAACGATTCACAACTTGTGGTCAATCATATAAACGGGGAGTACGAGGCTAAAGAGGAACCTATGAGGAAGTACTTAGCAACAACTGGAACTCTCCTGGAAAAATTTCGACAGGTCGAGGTTGACCAAATACCTCGAGCTGAGAATAGAAGGGCAGATGCCTTGTCGAAATTGGCCTCAAAATTTTTATTAGAAAAGAAAGTACTAGTGGAGCTATTGAGAGAGAGAAGCTACGAACAACAGGCTGTCCAGCCAATCAGGCAAGCCAGTATGTGGATGGATCCGATCGTGTTATATCTTAGAGATAACGTCTTGCCCCAAGATAAGATTCAGGTCAGGAAAATAAAACTCTCGGCGACCAGATATTCGATGTTTGAAGAGGTGCTCTATCGTAGGTCGTATATTGCACCATGGCTTAGATGCCCAACTAGTGAAGAAGGGAACGACCTTCTCAGAGAGATACATTTGGGCATTTGTGGAAATCACCCTGGAGCCCGGACCCTGGCTAAGAAATGCAGGCTGTTTGGTAACTATTGGCCGACAATGTTAGAAGATGCCAAAGAATTAGTGGAAAAGTGCAAATCATGCCAGGTGCATGATAACTTGTCACATCAGCCGTCCCAAGACAAGATTCCGGTGGTATCCCCTTGGCCTTTTGACCAATGAGGGGTTGATCTAGTGGGGCCACTGCCAAGAGCTCCAGGCAATGTCCGATTTCTGATCGTAGCAGTGGACTATTTTGCCAAGTGGGTTGAAGCGGAGCCGCTAACTACCATAACAGGGAAACAAATACATAAATTCTTATGCAAAAATATAGTGTGCAGGTATGGAATACCGAAAACTCTAGTTTCAGACAATGGAACTCAATTTGAAGACAAAATCGTCAGAGAATAGTGCAATGATTTACACATCACTCAACACTTCACCTTAGTCGGTTATCCTCAAGCTAATGGCCAAGTCGAACAGACCAACAGGCAGATCAAGACTAGGTTGAAGAAACGTTTAGAGGAAGAGGGAGAAAGTTGGACAGAGCATTTGCCCAACATTTTGTGGGCATACAGAACAACACCCAATTCAGCCACTGGAGAAACTCCTTTCAGCCTAGCATATGGCTG
Organism: Gentiana macrophylla; assembly: GCA_026214975.1. Classification (NCBI taxonomy): domain Eukaryota; kingdom Viridiplantae; phylum Streptophyta; class Magnoliopsida; order Gentianales; family Gentianaceae; genus Gentiana; species Gentiana macrophylla. The sequence goes on along the minus strand of CM047806.1, from coordinate 37,028,651 downwards.
TGAAGCGGTGATCCCAGCCGAGATCGGCCTAGCCTCACCGTGAACAACGCTTTACTCTGAGGATCAGCAGTTGACAGAGCTCAGACACTCCAAGGATGACCTAGAAGAAGCTCGGAATGTAGCCTTCATAAGGATGACCAAGTATAAACAATGAATTTCTCAGTATTACAACTCCCGAGTTAAGCACTCTTACTTTAAACAGAAGACCTAGTGCTCATAAAAAAATGAGGTTAGCAAACAACAACCTCAAGGGAAACTTGATCCGAACTGGGAAGGCCCGTACAAAGTGGTAAAAGTACATGGAAAGGGATCCTATCAACTGGCTGATACAAGTGGCAAAACTGTACCACGCAGCTGGAATGCCTCTAATTTAAGGAAGTTCTACGTCTAGGGTAGGTTCCAGACTATTTTATGCATCGTTAATTTTGATTTCTCAATAAGGTGTATTCAAACGTCAAATATTAAATAAATACTTCTTTTTGCACATGTGCATTGTTTATTGTATTTGATCGATCATAACTGAGTTGCAAGTCAGTTTCATAAAAAGTTTACAAAAGGACAAACTATAAGTCTGCAGGATGAGACCCTAACGAATCGATCCCGCAGTCGGACTCGAAGAAGAATCGAACCGCAGTCGGTCTCGAGAAAAAAAGTTTGCAAAGGACAAACTATAAGTCGCAGATGCAGACCCAACGAATCGATCCCGCAGTCGGACTCAGAAGAAGAACTGAACCGTAGGTCGGTCTCAGAAAAGGTTTGCAAAGGACAAACTATAAGTCTGCAGGACAGACCCAACGAACTGAACCGCAGGTCAGTCTCAGAAAAAGTTTGCAAAGGACAAACTATAAGTCTGTAGGACAGACCCAACGAACTGATCCGCAGGTCGGACTCAGAAGAAGTACTGAACCGCAGGTCGGTCTCAGAAAAAAGTTTGCAAAGGACAAACTATAAGTCTGTAGGACAGACCCAACGAACTGATCCGCAGGTCGGGCTCAGAGGAAGAACTGAACCGCAGGTCGGATTCAGAAAACTTTGGCAAGAACTGCAAATCAGATGATCATCACTTACAGTACACTAAAGACTGACACTTGGACAGCTTGAATAATTAATCTCTCCAAGTCTACAGGACAGACGATCAGCGATAACACTGAAGAACACTAGACAAACATAAAACCTTGCCAAAGATGTTCTTCAAGGGGGCGAGGGACCCTAAGCTACGCTTAAGACAAAAAAGAAACGACAAAAACAAAGTCAAAATAACAATAAATGGCTGAACGCCAAAAGATGGAAGTCCTTACAGAACAATAGCCTAGAAGGTACAAATAGTCAAAGCAGAAGGTAAATAGTTTGAAATTAATACAACATTTCTTGGAGAAAACAAAAACAAATTGGTTCTAAGAGTCAGCATCAGAATCTTGGTGCTTTGATCTCGTGGAGTACCAGAGCTACTGAGTGAAGATGTACTGTCTGCGACAAGTGGAGTCTGCGACCATATTTCTCAGCCAAGTCCTCACCAGCTTGAAATTCTCTAAGCCTGGCCTGGTACAACTCATTTCCACCCGGCTTGCAAAGCCTTCCATGCTGAAGATCAGAAATAACGAGTTGAGGACACTGCTCTTTAGTCTGATTAACACCTAGGGTGTATCCAAGGCTTAGAATGGAGCCAAGCAAGACCTTCAAAGCTCCAGTGAAGTGAGACGAGCTTTTGTACTCATGAATAGCCTGGGCGATCTGCCCGGGCATAGCAGCTTTCATCTCCTCACGATCAACCCAAAGCTTGGCCAGTACATCTTCCCGAGTAGCCCCAGCAGTTCACAGCTTATTCAATTCAGTTTGCTGCGCATGCATGGCCTTTTCCAGATCAGCTATCTAAGCATATTTCGACAAGGAATCATCCTTGTGTTTGTTGCGGCTAGCGGAAAGGTCGGCGATCCGCTTCTCCAGAGTGGCTTTTTGGGTGGAGAAATCGTTGAGGCGATGAAGAACCTCCTTCCCAGCCTTAACAACCTAGAAATAACAAAGGTAAAACGAACTAGGTCAGTACAGTTCAAAGATAGCAAACATGAGAAGCATAAAGATGAAAACTTACAATAGATGCCAGATTCTTATCTGGCAGTTCCGCTAGGAACTCAGCCGAAGAGCCAGAGGTCCCCTCAGAAGCCTCCTGACCAGACCTGGGTCGCTTCCGCCCAGATCGAGAACGCTGTCGAGCCATTCACCGCCATCAGAGATATCGAGGATGACTAGGCTATCATCCCTCTGTTCAGTTCGACGAGCACATGCAGCTAGATCACCCTGCTGAGGATTTGTAAGCAGACCCTCTGTGTTAACCTCAGGATTTGTTAGCTCAGGATCGGGCTCGGCGTCATCCCCCAGGTCCTGGCCTGAAGTGGCTCGTTACATTGAGCACGACCTCCTCATCCTCTTCAAATGCCTGTTCAAAGATGTCGGAAATATCGGCCACTGAAAATAGGAGAAATATCAGTACAAACAAGAAGGAAAAGGGAAGTTAAAAAAAAAAACAACACATGCAAAGTTAAAGCACATATAAGTTCCTTCAGTTGTTGTACTCTTCCATAGTAAGCCTCAGATGGGGCTCCGGACCAGAGTCAGATAAGCGAGCAGCCTCTATCAGTTCGGCAGGCCAGTGCTCAAAGTCCAGCAGAATGTTGGCATTGGCAATATCGTTCAGCAAGCGCTTACATTGAGTGGGACACACATCGATGAAAGTCGAAGGTAGTTCGACCGCCGATCAGTGGAGTCCGTCGTGACGGATGAAAAAGAAGTGGGTTTTCCACTCATGGATGGAAGACTTCCCCTAAGACAAAATGGGAACAAGCCTCCGGTGGTCTGTTCGGCGTGGGAAGTAGTACCACCCACTATGGTTTCTGACCTTTTTGTGTTGATAGAACGTCCTAAATAACTCTACGGTGAACTCGACATCCATCAACCCACAAAAAATGGAAAAACCTATGATCGCCCTAACCCCGTTAGGGGCGATCTGAGCAAAGCTCAGGTTATTTGTTAGGAAATCACTAGTTTAACGCAGCGGAATTTAAAATTTTGATTTCCTTTTCTAGATCGTTCTTCGTTTAATGCAATAAACACGTTAAGTAGTTTGACGGTTATACCTTAGATGATCTACAAGATCGTCGCTTTGACCGCCAACGGAGAGTAGTTCAATGCGCAAGCCGTCCACGCGTCCGGCCTCTATCGCTAATCCACACGAACCCCTCGCCGGAATCCTCCTTGGATTGCTATCGGAAAAACTCCGGCTGCTAGACCGGACCTTTTCTTCCCTCACAAACTCACTATGGAGAGCTCTCTATTTTACACAAGAATTATGAACTCTTGCAATTGTGATGTACAAAAGAGCTTGACACCCACTTCCTTTTTATAGAGGAGGTGGCGCCCCTAATGGTGTGTAGGAGAAGAAAACCTTTTTCCAATAAAATAAGGAAAATCAATTAGATTGATTTATCTCTTTAATTATAATTTATTTTGTCAATATCATATATTGATTATAATCATCCTATTACCATAAATCTATATTTCCAAAATCAATTAATATCTTATATTAATATTATGGCAATATTTATTAATTAAAGTGCACAATCCAAGTGTATCTTATACACATAAAAGTGGCGCCCCATTAGTCAACTAATTGACTTCCGGAATATTCTTTAATTAATATAATTTATATATATATAATTAATATCTTGTATTTTATTTATTCATAATAAATAAATACCACCATATTAATTTACCACTATAACCTTTATAGTCTAGAGATAAACCTTCCTTATTTGGTTATCAACTATAACCGCATTTTAATCCGACTCGATGTTCATATGTGTGTGACCCGATAGGCTTCCGAATATGTTGGCCGTAGACACAAAGTGCAATTTACTAAAATGCCCTTCATACCTAACGATCACGGGATAGCGTCTAGCAACACACCGTGACCCCCAATTATCGGAAGAGTCAAAAGCAATGACTACTACCTTTCATGTGAAGCAGTTACCGTGTAACTTACAATCCTATCGCTATAATAATATCCATACGATCGTATCTCGAGTGTCAATACATTGACGATCGTATCTTATAATCTGGATATCATGCTCTCCCTCGGAATAACACATTTACTCCCACTTTGCAAAGATTCTCGAGAGCTAGACATTCCTTATAAGAAGGCCATTTCGGATATTCAATCCCAATCATAGGATACGCGATTCCCGGACGACCAATCATGTATACTCCGCGATGCTTCAATATCATACCCAATCACTACCGCATGATCGCCCGTGGTTAGGAGAAATCTCAATAGTGTCAAAGCATGACAATCCACACCGTGATGCCATGAAGACTCGGTCAAAAGGATAATTACACAACCGCCACATAGTATGACACTTAATGTAAGTGGGTCGATCCTAACGTCACGCATTCTCTAATACACGCCCACGTATAGTCCAAGTGTCCCTACACTTCGATAGAGCGAGATCTATCCCTACCTTCTAAAAGATAGAAGACATCCAATACGTGCTAGTCCGATTATACTATCAATGTCCCATTTGATAATATGTAAGACTAGAGACATTTAAGTACCAACCTTGTTATAGTGATTAGAGATCTCATCAACCATAATCACTATCATGGTTTCTCTATCATGATTGATACTAGGGACGTTACTATATATATACAACAAATAATATGAAGACAAACAATATATATAATAACATAAGTGCTTTTATTAATCATAATAAAGTTATTACATGAACTAAATAGATCAGAACGACCCGACCGGTCGGATCCGGTCCAACCGATTGGGTTTAGGACACCTTTCCAACAATCTCCCACTTGGCCTAAAGCCAATCACCCATATGCCTAAGCCCGTGCAAGTGAACATGTTTCTCATGCTTAGCTTGAGACAATGCCTTGGTTAACGGATCGGCTATGTTATCATCCGTGTGGACTTTCTCTATCTTTACATCTCCTCTATCTACTATCTCTCTAATCAAGTGATAGCGCCGTAGCACATGTTTGGACTTACGATGAGACCTTGGTTCCTTTGATCGAGATATCGCTCCATTATTATCACAATGCTGAGGCATTTGGACCTTCAATGAGAGGAACCACACCAAGTTCGATGAATGAACTTCTTCATCCAAATCGCTTCCTTTGCCGCCTCCGAGGTCGCTATGTATTCGGCTTCCGTTGTAGAGTCCGCAGTAGTCTCTCGCTTGGAACTCTTCCACTCATCGCTCCGCCCGTTAAGCGTGAAAACAAATCCAGATTGTGACTTAAAATCGTCCTTGTCGGTTTGAGGCGGCATCCGTGTAACCTCGTAATACTAAATCATCGCTTCGAAAACCAGGAACATATCCACAAGTACGTCTCAAGTACTTAAGGATATTCTTGGATGACAATCCAGTGACCATCACCTGGATTGACCGGTACCTACTAGTCATACTAAGAGGGTACAAGACGTCTGGTCTTGTGCATAACATGGCATACATGATGGACCCGATTGCCGAAGCATAAGGGACTTTACTCATTTGTGCCCTTTCCTCCTCTGTCTTAGGACTCATTCCTTCGACAGGTAGACCCCATGTGACATGGGCAGCAATCCTTTCTTGGACTGCTCCATGCTGAATCTCTTCAGCATCTTGTCTATGTAGGTGGATTGCGATGGACCAAGCAACCTTTTAGATCTATCTCTATAGATCTTTATTCCCGAATATAAGTTGCCTCACCCAAGTCCTTCATTGAGAAGTTCTTGGATAACCAAGCTTTGACTGATTGTAACATAGGCACATCATTCCCTATGAGCGATATGTCATCCACATAAAGCACTAGGAACACAATGGCACTCCCACTAACCTTCTTGTAAACACAGGCTCATCTTCGTTCTTGATGAAATCAAAGCTGTTTGATTATCTCATCAAAGCGAAGATTCCAACTCCGAGAAGCTTGCTTTAATCCATAAATGGATCTTTGCGGTTTACACACCATCCTGGCATCATTGGTTGTGAAACCTCAGGTGTGTCATATACACTTCCTCAGACGAGTTCCCTTAAGGAAAATTTGTTTTCACATCCATCCGCCGATTTCGTAATCATGGTATCTTTGCAATAGCGAGCAAAATTCTAATGGATTTTAACATGGCAACAAAGCGAGAAGGTTTCATCATAGTCAACTCCTTGTCTTTGCTTATAACCTTTTGCCACCAACCTAGCCTTGTAGGTGGTCACGTTACCGCCCATGTCGGTCTTTCTCTTAAAGACCCATTTACACCCTATGGGAACTATTCCTCAGCGGATCAACTAAGTTCCAAACTTGGTTGTCCTTCATGGATTCCATTTCGTAATTCATGGCTTCTAGCCATTTCTCTTTGTCATGCCTTAATAGCACTTCCTCATAAGTTCTAGGGTCCTCATCTTCCATGAGATACACGCCGAGTGTACCTTTCGAGTTCACGGCGTTCCACGGTGGATCTTCGAGGTGCAATTGTGTCTCACGGTAGAGGTGGCGCCACATTTGTATGTGGTGTCTCCTCTACTTCCATCAACGGATTGTTATCCGTAAGTGGTTCTCGAATTTCTTCAAGATCAATCTTACTCCCACCGACCCTATCCGAGAATAAACTCTTTCTCCAAAAGTGGCGATCCCCGGCAACAAACACCTTTTGTTCCTCGGGGTGGTAAAATTGGTATCCTCTAGTTTCTCTAGGATATCCCACAAGCAGACATTTGTCGGATCGGCCTCCAATTTGTCGGGCATCATCCGCTTCACATAAGTTGGACAACCCAAGGTTTAAGATATGCCAGGTTTGGTTTCTTCTTGGCCCATACCTCGTATGGTGTAGAATCAACCGTCTTTGATGGAACTCGGTTCGATTGTATGGGACGCGGTTTCTAGAGCATACCCCAAAACGATTTTGGAAGAAGCTGCATAGCTCATCATGGATCGCACCATGTCTAACAAGGTGCGGTTCCTCCTCTCGCACACGCCATTCATCCGTATGCCCGGGAGGAGTCCATTCGAGTAGAATCCCATTCTCCTTCAAATAATCTTGAAACTCTCCATCTAGGTATTCTCCGCCTCGATCGGATCGAAGTGTTTTGATTTCCTTACCTAGTTGTTTCTCCACTTCACTTCTGAATTCTTTGAACTTTTCGAAGGCTTTGATTTATACTTCATTAAGTATATATAACCATAGCGAGAATGGTCATCAGTGAAAGTGATAAAATAAGAGTATCCTCCTTTGGCTTGAATCGACATTGGGCCACACACATCAGTATGTATAAGCTCAAGCAATTCATTGGATCTTATCCCTTTGCCACTAAAAGGTGACTTTGTCATCTTGCCAAGTAAACAAGCTTCGCATGTATTAAACGATTCGTAATCGAATTGATCCAACATTCCATCTTTATGGAGTTTGGAAATGCGATTCTTATTTATATGGCCAAGTCTACAATGCCATAAGTAGGATTCATTCAAGTCATTTGTTTTGGCTTTCTTGTTATTTATATTAAGTACGTCAACATTCATATCTAATATGTAAAGACCATTGCTAAGTATGCCAGTACCATAAAAGGTTCCATCACGTGAAAAAGAACAACATTTATTCTCAAACGTAAAAGAAAATCCATCAACATCTAATGCAGAAATAGAAATAATGCTCTTCGTAAGAAGAGCAGGAACAAAATAACAGATTATTGAGTTCTAGTACTAGCCCCTTTGGGCAATGAAAGAAAATAAACTCCTACGGCCCGGTAGCGAAGAACACTTGCTCCATTTCCAACGCGTAGGTCCACCTCTCCTTTCCTCGGATCTCTAGTTCTTCTTAGTGCCCTGCATATTCGTACAAATATGAGAACCACAACCGAGATCTAATACCCAAAGTGGTTAGACTTAGAAGAAGTAATGTTGATCTCAATCATAAATATACACGAAGTCGAAGCATCGAATGCTTCTTCTTGGTACTCAAGAAGCCCTGGCGGTTTCTCCTCCAATGTCCGGTCTCACCGCAATGGAAGCAAGCATCCTTGGATTTGTCTTTTGCTATCTTAGGCGTTGGCTTAGGTGCACCTTCGCCTTCTTGGACTTTTTTCGGGCTTTCGCCTTGCCCTTGCTTGAAGTGACCAGCAACACTTGCTTTCCCTTCCCTACAGTGCCTTCAGCAGTTTTCAACATGTTCAATAACTCCGGTAGGGAGCAATCTATCTTGTTCATGTGATAGTTCATCACAAAGCTGCGAGAATGAGTCGAGGTAGAGATTGCAGAATCAAGTCAATACTCAACTCGTTCCAACTTGTGGCCCGACTTCCCAAGCCTCTCTATGTACCCGATCATTTTAAGCACGTGTGACCCCACAAAGCAGATCCCAGATGCCATCTTACAACTAAGCAGGGGCCTTCGAGACCTCGTACCTCTCAAAGGCGAGACCGAGAAGCATAAAGCTCCTTCAGGTGGACCATGATAGAGTAGCGTCCATGGACTCATCTTTGCTTCTGCGATTCGTGTGTCATAGAAGCAAGCATGATACATGTAGCATCGAGATTGTCGAGCAGTGCTTGTTGTACTTTCGACAACATCTGCGGCCCGAACCCTCGGCGGGCTTTTCCGGTAGGGCCTCGCCCAAGACATAGCCAATCTTCTCGTGCCTCAAAACGATTTTGAGGTTTCTTTCCCAATCGAGAAAATTAGTTTCGTCAAGCTTGTTTTCGATGATAAAACGAAGGTTCAATTTGTTTGACATTTTCTACAACAATAAATAAAAGATAGAATAAGTAAAAGCTCATGTATAAAAACCTAAATTTGCACTAAGAAATTTATAAGGTTTTACTCCCACTAGCCAACTATTCCTATTGGCTTTCAAGAATTTGATTAATTCTTTAGTGGATGGAATCTATCTAGTTGACTCGATCCCGGCGTGGGCGATCGACCGGGTCAATTTCGAAGGTGGGTACTATTTACCGATCGAATCTTATTCGATTTCCATTGGTTGACTAGTCAACTCTTTGACAATTCACATCTCTATGTGATAGCCACCCTTGTCTCTAAAATCGACGGTCCCGACGTGGGCCAATCACCGCAAGATTCTTAGTCGAGTCGTAACCCAAATATTCATGAGATCTCGTAACGATCATATCTCGATAATGACGATATACCGTGGTAGGTCAACTCCCGACGTGGGCCGATCAGTTGGATCCGAACAAAGGCTCTTCACCGTCATTATAATATTGGGAGACAATTTTTGGCTCGATTTTTTTTGGTGTGGGAATAATTTTAAATTAATTCACTTAATTAATTTGGTTTAATTATGGTCTCATCTACTATGTGCATATTACTACGATATCATATAAAGTAAAACATACACAACATTCCGCGCATAAAATAACCGGTATGATCATGGACTTTTCTAGAGTGCGGTTTGAATACAAACCGACGAAACCGCGGGTCACAAACTAAGGGTATCTCTGCAACCGCCAATAGGATCTTTATTCTCAGACGCCAATGGGTTCTTTATTTCTCCTTGGTCTTGAACTTCTTGCTCCATTCTTGTTACATAATATATAATTACACCCGCCGCTGCTTTGGGGGGAACTCGAGGAATGGGATAAATGCAAAAAGTAAACTAGGTCACGTTCTTCATAACGGCCAGGACAATTTTTCAAAACCAACATAAAGAAAACATTCCCATCTATCCTATTGGTCGAGTCCATGATCAATCAGAGTCCATATAATCACATTATATCTACACATCTAATCCATACAATTTTATCTTATGAAAAGATTAAATTCTAATTTTAACTACTACTACTCATGCGTCTTTATTTTATCACGTCAAATAATTAAATAACTTTTAATTAATTATATGACTTAACGAAAATTAAAATTAACATTTAATTTTAAATTGATTTCAATTTTAATTAAATTTGAACTATTCAAATAAAATTAAAATTATAAAGTCTCCTATTTGTTTCCTTTCCAAAACTAAATTTAGCTTAGGCCTGCCCACTTTCCAAAATCAAAATTTTGGAAGTGGCCTAGGCCTAGGCCTATTCCAAATCAAATATTTGGAAAGGTTTAATTATTTTAGTTCAGGTTCGCCACTTTCCAAAATCAAAATTTTGGAAGTGGGCAAGCTCAAGCCTATTCCAAATCAAATATTTGGAAAGGCCAAATGGTTTTGGTTTAGGCACAGGCCACTTTCCAAAATCAAAATTTTGAAGTGGCCTCAGCTCAGGCCTATTCCAAATCAAATATTTGGAAAGGGCTCAGCCTATTCCAAATCAAAATTTGGAAAGGCCAATGTCCCATATGGTTTCCCAATGGTCCAAACTATTTGAACCATTGGTTGGCCATATGACACAACTAAACAAACGAGATATCTATGCACAATAAAATATCACAAAACGAAAAGGTTGATCTCCCCATTGGAAGAGGAGAGCCGACGGACGGCAACCCTAGGGTTACCGCACCGCCCATTTGCCGCCGCCTTGAGAGGAGGGGCGCCGCCAATCGGCCGACCCCAAGAACCTTTTTTTTTGTTTTAACGTTTCGTGATTTAAATCTTGCATCTATCGATTAAATACTACGCATTTAAATTATACTTATTGCTTAAGCTCAAGTCCATCTCTCGATACCTTTGTTAGGAAATCACTAGTTTAACGCAACGGAATTTAAAATTTTGATTTCCTTTTCTAGATCGTTCTTCGTTTAATGCAATAAACACGTTAAGTAGTTTGACGGTTATACCTTAGATGATCTACAAGATCGTCGCTTTGACCGCCAACGGAGAGTAGTTCAATCGCGCAAGCCGCCCACAGCGTCCGGCCTCTATCGCTAATCCACACGAACCCTCGCTTGAATCCTCTCTTGGATTGCTATCGGAAAAACTCCGGTCGCTAGATCGGACATTTTCTTCCTCACAAACTCACTATGGAGAGCTCTCTATTTTACACAAGAATTATGAACTCTTGCAATTGTGATGTACAAAAGAGCTTGACACCCACTTCCTTTTATATGAGGTGGCGTTTCTAATGGTGTGTAGGAGAAGAAAACCTTTTTCCAATAAAATAAGGAAAATCAATTAGATTGATTTATCTCTTTAATTATAATTTATTTTGTCAATATCATATATTGATTATAATCATCCTATTACCATAAATCTATTTTTCCAAAATCAATTAATATCTTATATTAATATTATGGCAATATTTATTAATTAAAGTGCACAATCCAAGTGTATCTTATACACATAAAAGTGGCGCCCCATTAGTCAACTAATTGACTTCCTGGAATATTCTTTAATTAATATAATTTATATATATATAATTAATATCTTGTATTTTATTTATTCATAATAAATAAATACCACCATATTAATTTACCACTATAACCTTTATAGTCTAGAGATAAACCTTCCTTATTTGGTTATCAACTATAACCGCATTTTAATCCGACTCGATGTTCATATGTGTGTGACCCGATAGGCTTCCGAATATGTTGGCCGTAGACACAAAGTGCAATTTACTAAAATGCCCTTCATACCTAACGATCACGGGATAGCGTCTAGCAACACACCGTGACCCCAATTATCGGAAGAGTCAAAAGCAATGACTACTACCTTTCATGTGAAGCGATTTATCGTGTAACTTACAATCCTATCGCTATAATAATATCCATACGATCGTATCTCGAGTGTCAATACATTGACGATCGTATCTTATAACTGGATATCATGCTCTCCCTCGAATAACACATTTACTCCCACTTTGCAAAGATTCTCGAGAGCTAGACATTCCTTATAAGAAGGCCATTTCGGATATTCAATCCCAATCATAGGATACGCGATTCCCGGACGACCAATCATGTATACTCCGCATGCTTCAATATCATACCCAATCACTACCGCATGATCGCCCGTGGTTAGGAGAAATCTCAATAGTGTCAAAGCATGACAATCCACACCGTGATGCCATGAAGACTCCGGTCAAAGGATAATTACACAACCGCCACATAGTATGACACTTAATGTAAGTGGGTCGGTCTAACGTCGCATTCTAATACACGTCCCACGCATATCCAAGTGTCCCTACACTTCGATAGACGAGATCTATCCCTACCTTCTAAAAGATAGAAGACATCCAATATGTGCTAGTCCGATTATACTATCAATGTCCCATTTGATAATATGTAAGACTAGAGACATTTAAGTACCAACCTTGTTATAGTGATTAGAGATCTCATCAACCATAATCACTATCATGGTTTCTCTATCATGATTGATACTAGGGACGTTACTATATATATACAACAAATAATATGAAGACAAACAATATATATAATAACATAAGTGCTTTTATTAATCATAATAAAGTTATTACATGAACTAAATAGATCAGAACGACCCGACCGGTCGGATCCGGTCCAACCCGATTGGGTTTAGGACACCTTTCCAACAGAAATGCCTCAGGACGGAAAGGAAAGCCGGGCAGAACGGGGTCCTCAGACCGTAGGTAAAATGCTCTTTGAACACAGTGCAATACCCCTCTGGGGGATGATGAGCATACACGTGTGCCCCCCAGGCAACATGGGAGCATAATGGTCCATATCAATGTGATATATGTTACACATCTCCAAGATGTCATCTTGAGTGATCTTGGATCTAACACCAAAACAACCTATTACAGTCCTCGCAGTCATATGGGCTCTAAGGCACTGGCTTAAAGAAGTGAATCCGAAGGCGGAATGGTGCCTAGAAGGTTTACTAAGGGGTTGTTCTATAGCGATCTGCTTGATATTATTGCGAGCAGCGACTGTGTTCAGGACAGGAACGTCTATTGGGCCTCCAAATTGAATAAATGGTTGGTTAACCTCAGTTTCTTACTCAGAATGGGACTCAAACTCCCTATCAATTGAGCTGCTCGAAGCAATACTCGCCCTCATAAACTAGGAAAAGTAGGAAATAAGGGGAAATAAAGAAGAATAGCACAAGAAAAGAAGATGCTTACTTGAGAAATGTAGTCTTGAGAGAGAGGCGATCTTGAATTTAATAGCAGCAAGGAGAAGAGGGAAAGTCTGATATGAAAGGACGGTTTATAAACCTCTCTCTAGATGTGTGATGACGCCAGTTATGAAAAGGAGTGAAAATCACCTCGTATCCCATAACAGCAATGATGATCTATTAACTAGACTACCAGCTGGCGGTTAAGTAATTCAAAACGCGTGATCGGACGAAAGACCAGCCGAACAGCCAAATGGTGCAGATCTGACCAGCCAACAAAGCAACTCAAATCTGGGGGGCTTATGATGATACCCGACCCGAGTTACGCCACGTGTCACCCTTTGGGGTATGTAATAAATGATTGGTCCTTAATCTTAGGGCTTTAAGGGCCAAGGGCCCCGGAACCCGAACAGAAGGTAGATCGTCAACCCCAGGTGGAAGATCGGCATAAGCTCCTCCTCCAGCCACCGCAGGTCGGCGAAGGCTTGGCGAAGAGGAGCTGCCCTATTCGGCATAGTGGCCGTGGGGGCTGAGCGCAGGACGCTCCGCACAGCCCGGCTGTTATTCCACGTGGGGGATAATTAAAGGTAAATAAGGAAAGAATCCTAAGTCATAAAGACTCCAATCTTGGAATTCAATATGTCCATAATTATCTCTAAATAATAAGGATTAATGCGTATATATCCTTAGGGAATAATTATAATACTTGCATAACAAGTAATAAAAGTAGACGCCACCTATATAAACAACCCTAAGGAACTACGAAAGACTTGATTCCAATTCAACTACTGGAAACATAAGCAACTCTCAAAAATAACTTGAGAGATCAGTCAAAATATATAATCAAATACGTTTTAGTTTACACGAATTAGGGTTTCTAGGGTTTAAGGTCTTTATCACATAGGAAATTGACCCGTCTTAATTTCTGGACGATTTCCAGCATCGCCATCGTGTCACATGGATGCACTCCGCATATGGCGGGTGAACACAATAACTTCCCCAAGTCACCAGGCTGTGGCGTGATTGACCGGTGATGGTTTTTAGTTGGTGACTTCATATGGAGTGAAATGATCGGAGAAGTGGTCAGAAACACAAAGCCTATATTTTAGATATAAACCGAGTATCTCTCTGATCACTCCTCCAAAGGATCACTTCACTTCATATGGAAGCACCAAGCAAATATTTCCCCTGTATAATGGTGTTGTGGTAAAAAGAATTCTTACATAGAGACTTCTTTGTAGGGAGTCCCTACCATAGAATTTCCCGTGGTAAAAGGTTTTAGTCCTTTTGAATATGTTTATTACAATTGGAGCTCATTGTAATTAGGTTAGAGAAATAGCAAAGCCCAATTTCTTGGGCCGGTTCATGCATCTTGTGTTTGTTTTGGAAAGAGTTTGTTTTTTTGGTTTTTTTTACATCAAATCACCAATCATTTTTTACAATTCTTCCACCAATCAAATCTTTAACTACAAATTAAAAAATATTAAATCATCTCTCATCATTTCACTTTATCAACTTTATTACCATTTTACCATTATTTTATTCATTATTCTACTTTATTTCACCAATCATTTCATAATCTACACAAATTTCAAAAAAACATCTTAACTTTATAATTATTACTTCGATCACTTTACCTAAAAAAACTCCAAAAGAAACTCCAACCCAAAACAAACACAAATTGTTTTTCTTCTTCTTTTAAGCTTTATGTGTTGTAGAAAACTGTTTATACTAGAGGTGTAAACAATACGATCCGAATCAAGTATTTATTTATTAAGTCGAGCAACCTCTTAAAACAATGATGCTCAAACTCGGCCCGAGATCGCTCGAGCAGAAAAAAATTGTTCGAGACCGGTTCGATAACATATTAATCATGTTCGAGTTCAGCTCGAATATGCTCAAAAATAATCGAGAACTTTCAAACTCAAACTTGAGCTCGAGCAGCTCGAAAAAAATTGTACAAATGCTAAAATATGCATATAAACTATTATGTCCAGCTGCATAATAATAAGAAATATTATATATTTTAATATAATATAAAAATGCTTGATAAGGCGCGCAAGCATGTCGAGTCAAGCATTAATTTACTCGAGTTCGGCTCGTTAATTATGATGAGCTGCTCGAGTTCGGCTCGAGTTTGATTAAAACCATATATGAGCAAGCATTTAACAAACCGAGCGTTGAGCGGCTCGGATCGTTTACACCCCTAGGTTTATACATGGTGGAGAAAATGTTTATAAAATGATGATATGATGGAGTGAAATTTTTATGACACTGAAGAAAAAATTAATAGATAAAAAAATTTATATGTTGATGACGTGACACAGTCATTCATCTTTTAAAAAGTATATGACCAGATATGCTCGAATGCCACTTGAGCGACTAACTTTGTAAATTTTGTTGTGTGCATTTTGTTGTAAATATAAAGAGGACAATGGTCCAAAACACATATTTGACTTAATTAGGTAAATATGACACACTTGAATCTTATTTGGTTATAAGAACATAAAATTAGTACATAGACCAAACTACCCATAATTAATTAAAAAAAACATTGCTCAATTTTTTTTTCTGGACGCTAAAAAAGTTTTTTTCCCGGTGACCACCTCGATGCAATTTTCTACCGCGATGCAGTGACCACCCCCAATGCAGTGGGCACCCCTGATACAGAGACACCTCGATGAAGTGACACCGCGATGCATTGACCACCCCCAATGCAGTGGCCATCGCGATACATTCACCACCGCGATGCAGGGACCACCATAATGCATTCACCACCGCGATGCAATGACCACCGCGATGCAGTGACCACCTCCGATGCAGAGACCTTCGCGGTAAATTGACCACTGCGTTGCTTTGACCACCCCCAATCCATTGACCACCGTGATGCAGTGGCCACAACCAATACAGAGACTCTGCGATGCAGTTACCACCACCGATGCAGAGACGCCGCGATGCAGCGGCCATCGCGATGCATTCACCACCGCGACGCAATGACCACCCCAATGCATTGACCTCCGTAATTCATTGACCACCGTGATGTATTGACCACCGCGATGCAGTGACCGTCCCGATGCAGTGTCCACCTCTGATGCATTGACCACCCCCGATCTATTGACCACCACGATGAGTGGCCACCCTCGATGTAGAGACACCGCGATGCTGTGTCCATCCCCGATGTAGATACACTACGATGCATTCACCACCGCGATGCAGTGACCACCCCAATGCATTGACCACCGCGATTCATTGACCACCGCGATGCATTGAACATCCCAATGCAGTGACCATCTCCGATGCACTAACCACCGCGATGCACTGACCACCCCCGATCCATTGACCACCGCGATGCAGTGGCCACCCCGATGCTGAGACACCACGATGCCGTTACCACCCGATCGATGCGAGACACCACGATTACACGATGAAGTGGCACCGCGATGCATTGACCACCCCCGATGCATCGCGGTGTCTATTTAGCGTCGAGAAAAAAACTTTTTAGCGCCCGTAAAAAAAAAAACTTTTTAGCGTGATGAAAAGAAAAAAAATGTTGGTTGGTTTTTAATTAATTAGGGGTAGTTTTGTCTAGTTACTAATTTTATGTCCTTATAACCAATTCAGATTTAAATGTGTCCTAAGTGCCTAATTAAATACTCAAACTAGTCCTTATAAACAAATACCCAAGTATATAAGAAAAATATTATGTTCATAACAAAATGCCACTAACACATATTTACGAATTTGATTATGATGAGACACTTATTTAATAATGGATCATACATCAAAATCAATAATATAATATGTGTAGTGACTATTTTGTTGTGCATAACATTACTCTTTAGATACTGCCACTTGAGGAAGTATATAACTTTATGGGGGAGTGGTTTAAAAAGACAAAAAAAAATGGGGAAAATGAGAATCAGGAAAGTGGAAATATAAATTGGATGATAAGGACAAATCCACTGTTCATAACCCCAAAATCACATTTCTTTGCAGTGGAACCGATTACAAATCTAATGTTTACTATCATAGTGGAATAAGGATATGTCCCTTTTAGGAAAAATATTCCACCTGCTCTTTCAGATATTTCTATTTTCAAATCATCATTTTTGACAATAAACCCTAACTTTATACCAGGGGCGTATCCACATGTTGAAGGGTGGGGTCACGTGACCCCATTCAGATCCGAAATTTTTTTTAGTATTAAAACGATGTTGCTTTGTTGTTAAAAAATGTCATTTTATGCTCCGGTGACTCCACTGGAACAAATTTATAGACAAAAATATAGTTTTAGGCTCAGGTAACACTACTAAAAACAATTTACTGATCCGCCGCACGCTTTATACCTTAGCAATATTCTATCTTCCATTAGTGTAACTCCAATTGTGATTACCGTAAGTTTTAAAATAAAACCATAAAGGTATTTTGTCTTTTCTTTCTATTTCAGGGTTAGATGATCTTCTTGACTTTTAAGAGAGTTTTCCCGATTCCACTGTCTCCAAAAAACGTATAATATGCTCAAAGGTATCCTAAAAGTTGATTTTTTGCAAAACAGTTTCACCTCCTCTATCGAGTGGCCCGATGAGGTGAAACCCCTTCCCGCCTAGGCGAGCCCAAAGAAGTCTGAAGAGAGTTCGGTGCTCTGTTGTGCTTTGTCTTATGTAGCAGTTCCCGGTTCAGTTGCGGTTTTCCATGTTTTAGGTGTATCACCGAACGAAAAGAGACCTTGTGAAAGCTTTGGGATCTGGGATCTGGTGCGGTTTAGTAAGATTTCTCGTGGAGAAAGAGATAGAATCAATAAGGTAAGAGATTGTGTCGATTGTACTAGGTTTTCTTTTTTGTTTAGCATGCAGCCTGAGTTTGTGAATTACGTGTTATTGTTGAGCTAGATTTTTAATCGATAACTATGTGAATCTAATGTGGTAGTTTTATGATTATAGTTGGTGTTGCGTCCGGTAATTTTTCTATGTGAAAATAGCTGAGTTTGTGTTGTAATACAGTTATGTCAAAAAGCATTTTGTCAACCGAGTTTCGAGCAGCTCGCTTAGGCGAGGGGTGTTCCCATTGAGGCAAGCCGTCCGGGCTTTATTGGAAGATGTTTCCGGATTTTGTGCATATGGGATACTTTCTTATGCTGTTTAGGATAATTTTGTGTTATTTCTGGAAATACAAATCTGAATTTAGTGGCATTAATTACTGTCAGCTAATGGATGAAAAATAAATGAGAGCAAATAAATAATTTGTAGAAATTACAAATGTTTATGAAAAAAGGATACGGTAATGGGTGTGCGATCACACGTGTTCATAAGTGCTCATAAAAAGGGCATAATGATCGTGGTAATATGTGTTGAAACTGAATATACAAGACAAAATAAAACGTGGAATTCTCATTAATCAGTAAAATGATCAAGTTAAGTTACATGATTTTGATGGTGGAGTATTTACAGATGATATGTTGAAATAGTGTCCTAAACTCAATCGGGTTGTACCGGATCTGACCGGGTCGGATCATTTCTACTTTTTTTTATTTTTATTTTTATGTTTATACATATATTAGATAAAGCGACGATCTATTTTAGATCATCCAAAGTATATTTTATATCTACTTTGTTTTTATCTTTATTCTTAAACGTTTCGATCCCAGTAAAAATGAAATAAAATTATAAATTCCGCTGCGTTCCCGTGTAAATTTCCTAACGGTGGTATTGGAACGAGCTTCAAGCTTAAGCAATAAGCATTAATTAATTTGCGTAGTTAATTTTATCGTTTAAATCACATAATTAAAAGATGAAAGATTTTTTATTCGCAAAATGATACACGAAAATAAAAAAGAAAGAAAAAACAAATTCGGGTGGTGCTCGGCCGACTGGCGGTGGCACCACCACCGTCCGGCGGCCGGCGCCGTCGGCAGCCTCCTGGCTGTCGGCATCGGCTGGTGGCTGCTCCGTGGGTCCCTTCTTTTTGTTTTGTGTATTTGTGTTTCAATATGATTCATAGTTGTGATTGATAATATCTTTTTGTTTAGTTGGTATCATGTAGCTAACTAATTGTTCAAATAATTTGGACCATTCCCAATGGTCCAAACTATTTGAACAATTAATAGCCAAATGACACAAACTAAGTAAAGAGATATTACCAATCACAACTACGAACCATATGAAACACAAATACACAAAAAAAAAAGTGGACCCACCGAGTACTCACTGACCGACGCCAACAAAGACAAGGAGAGCTGCCGATTTACGCCAGTAACCTAGGCCTTTCCAAATTTTGTTTGGAATATGCCTAGGTCATTTTTCAAAATATTTGATTTTAGAAAAGTTCTAAGCCATTTTCAAATTTTTGATTTTGGAAAGGGCTAATGTGGATGCGTTTTGGTTTTGGAAACTGAAGCATCCTTTTTGATTAGGAATCAAAAGAAAAGAAACAAAAGAAACTTAGTTTTAATTTTGATTTATTTTGGAATATTTATAATTGATTAAAATTAAAATAGAAATTGTTTTGAAATTAATCGTTAATTTTATTTCGATTAAAATCATTAATTAATTAAATGGTAATTAGTTAATTGATTAAATGAAATTATTTAATTTATTAAACGTTAATCAATTAATTAAGACGCAAGTTGGTAAATTTAGATTTTATCTTTTTCATAAGATTTTATGTATGGATTAGAAATAATAGATATAAGATGATTATATGGACCCCGATTGATCATGGACTCGGCCAATAAGATAGATATGAATGATTTAAATTTTTCTTTTGGTTTTAAATTTTGTCCTAGACCGTTATGAAGAACGTGACCTAGTGTATTTTCTGTATTTATCTCATTCCAGTTAGCTCCCCTGTGTGCGGTGGGTGTATTTATTTTATTAGATAAAATTTTATGTAACAAGAATGGAGCGGAAGATGAAGGCCAAAGAAAAGAAGACATATAGATCCTATTGGCAGTTACAGCTACCCTTGGATTGTGACACGCTGTTTCGTCAGTTTGTATTCGAAACCGCACTTAGGAAAAGTCCATGATCATACATGCTACTTTACGCAATTATTTATTTTGTGCATGTATTTATTTTATATGATACGATAGATGCATGACTAGGCACAACCTAGATGAATGTGTAGGATGTATGTCTATATAGATAGATATATTGATGAGGCCGTAATTAAAATTAATTAAGTGAATTAATTTGTAAAATACTCCCACAACAAAAATTAAGTCGTAATTTTGGCTCCCAATATTATAACAACGGTGAAGAGCCCTTGTTCGGATCCAACTGATCGACCACCGCCGGGAGTTGACCTACCTCTGGTATGTCGTCGTTATTGAGACATGATCGTATGAGATCTCGCAAATATTGGGTTATGATTTGACTAAAGTCTTTCGGTGATTGGCCACCGTCAGGGCCGTCCCACTTTAGAGACAAGGGTTTGATCACCGCATAGAGATGCTGATTGTCAAAGAGTTGACCAGTCAACAACTATGAGTCGCATATGATGCGACTGGTAGGGGTACATACTTTTCAAAATTGTTTTGATTGATCGACCACCGTCGGGAATTGAGGCGACTAGATTGGGTCCTAGCCACTACGGGATTAATTAAATTCTTGAAAGTCAATTGGGAGTAGTTGACTAGTGGGAACAAAATCATAAACCAAAAGACCATTTTTGATTTTGCATGTATGAACAACAACATTCTTTTATCTTTATTTTTATGTTGTAGTTTTTAACGAACTTTTATTTCTATGTTTTATTCTCGATTGTTAAAACCAAATTAAAGACTGTTACCTTTTGAGAAACGTTCTCAAAGTATGGTTAAGTAATTTTAATCCGTTTAAAATAAGCAATGACACGAGCAACTTCGTTATAGTATTTAGAGACAAGGAGACTACATATTTGATGGAGTGTTCCAAGACTTTAATTATTAATGAAAAACGGAAGCTCATGATATGATTAAAACATATGAAATAAGTTTCAACGAATTAATCACATATTGGGTACGACGATATCCAATGGGTCATTTCGTCATACGATGACAGTTAATTCAAACATTAGATACGTTGAATGTGATTGACCACGACAAATTTTGGAAAGATTGTTTTCAAAATTGTAAGATTTAAGTATCGACTTAATTCTTTAACCAATTGCTTCAAGGTTAATTAAATAGTTTATGTTTGAATATGATTCAAAAGGTTAAATAAACTATCTAATAAACTTTGGATTTTCTATATGAAAGAAAAATTGTAGACATAGCTCTTGTGTTCTTTTCTCAAGTCATATGAAGACCAAGCTAAGAAATATTTACAAGTGCTTAAGGGATTAAAAGGAAATTTAGGGCAGGTGCTTAAATAGAGGACTTATTGAAGCCTCCATTCTAAGCAAGTACGTTGCGGTAAATCTATCTAAATTGAAGTCGATTCTAAGGTACATGATACCTTATGAGTATGATTGAATTAGAAAAGATCAAATACAGAATATTCTAAGATATGGAAAGTGAAGCGAACATTGAAGCAGTTACCATATAATATTCTGAATCTAGTAAACTGATTAAGGAACTAAATAAATGTTATTATGTTCCAGTTCTTATGAAGAACATGATATCCGGTTATTTGTTAAGATTTAATGGACAATTGTAAGGAATAAATGTTATTCCGATAAAGTTTAACAGTCACTGAATCCAACAAACTAGATTGGTGTCACTATATTATTGATATAGGTGATGAAATCTCAACTAAATATTTGTATGGCTGTTATCCTTGATATTTGTGGTTGTTCTAGACATGGTTTCTGTGGAAGACAATCGTGTAATCAAATGCCATTCTGATGATTTTCGAACCGTGTGATTATGAATCATGTGGGTAGTACGTATCTTATCTAAAGATGGCTAAATACCCTTTTGTGAAAATGTTATAACTTCTAGAGTATTGACTAAAGCCAAAACATATTGATGTTTGTTTGCTTATGACAATTAATTCCATGAATGATATTATTGTTTATTACTCTCTTTGACTATTTTAGAATTAGTCAAGTGTACTCAATGAAGTGCGAAATTCGGAAAGCCCGAAAAGTTCGAGCAAGTACGAACATGAGATTAATGAACTGCATAGGAATTAATCTTCAATTGGATTGAAGCAATTAATACACGAAGGGTGTTTCAAAAGTAAATGCTAAAAGGAATTAGATTCTTCCTTGAAGGATACCATTTTAGGACACGCAATTGGATTGTGTTTCTAAAGTGGAAACAACACTTCATACGATGAAGAAGCGGCGTAAGCCATGCAAAGAATCCCTTACTTGTTTCGGGATAATGCCCTTATTCAATATATACTTAACCAAGTTCTAAAGAATAAAGGTTGAATAAATTTCATATCAAATATAGAATCGATGACATCAAATCCATCTTAACCAATGATTTAAGGTTGTCGTGCTTCTAGCAAGCAAGCAATGTCTAAAAGGCTTGGAGCCTAGTATGATATATGCAACTTTGTAGAATATCTTAGCAAGTACGCTAGATATTATTTGTTTACCCGTGGAGCGAAAATGTTTTTCTCCAAACATGCCGTATTCTAGAGGAAGTGTTTTTTCCAAAAGAAACAGTGGGAGTAAATGACATCTCAAGGGAGTTTGAGAACCAAAAAGAGTTATTCAACCATCGGAACACGAGCGGGCGCCGCATAGCGATGATGTGCATGACACTGCTCAGTGCACACAAGTATTATATGAGTCTACATATGACCACATGCCTGAAAGGGCTGATGGTATGTTCATCTTGAAGAATGAAAACCTCGCGACTTATGCATGAATGCTTGAAAGGCAATAATAAGAGATATGGCTTGGAGCCGTAATGTCTGAAACAGATTCCATGTGTGACAAACGGGTTATAAACCCAGTCTGTCTAACCTGAAGGGAATGTCTCGAAAGGTGTAGCGGGTCTTTATTGAAGGCTGACATGGAAGGTAATACGATTACCATAAGGCTAAGTTGATGGCTGAAGGCTACGAGGTGTAAACCTTGTAATTACCTTTATGCTACCGGCTATGCTTAATTCTATTCAGATAGTGCTTGTTGTAGCTACGTATCATGGCTATATGATAGTGTTGAAAATGTTGGGCCGAAGGCTTGATATTCATAGATGGTAACATGATGGGTAAGCTTGTGAGATCCATTCATGGACTCAAACAAGTTCCTCTGTATAAGTTCTTTGCTTTGATAGATCAAAAGAGTTTGATTCCATCAATAAGAAAGATATGCAAAAGGGTTAGTGGGAGTGTTATGATTTTTGAGTAAGGTGTTGCATATCCTTCTCGAGAGTCGTTACCCCATATCACAGTCAATTAATATTTGGTAGTTCAAGGCCTTTACGGAAGTTCTTGGAATGGTAGTTCTTATTTTGGAAGTAAGAATCTATAATGATAGGTTTAGATATTGCTTGGTTATCACAGTTCACCTGTATAGATGAGATGCTAAAGGAGTTTAGCATAGACCACACCGAGAGACATTTCTAGACAGTGTTCTCAGAGTTTATCTATGATAGGACGTTGATGTATTATTTTTATATGATTAAAAATACGTTATATTATTATGTTTTATCAACGAATTCTATATAAAATATATGAAATTATGGTATAAAGTGTTAGTCTTTATAATTTAGAGTGTTTAGTAATAATAATAATAAAAAAATTGTAATTTTGTACCGATTTTAGTAAATCGGAGTGTAAAGTGTCGATTTACGTGGGTATTTGTGATGTTTTATTGCGATTTATAAACCAAGACCCGAGAATCAACATATTGAAGTTTAATCATATCTCGGAATGATTTAGAAAGTGCCACAAGTTTAAATGGTCAATTGAATAGCTTAAGTGGACAAGTAGCCAATCAATCAACTGGATAAGTAATAATAGAGAAATATCTTCGACAAACGAATGGCTCATCAAAATGATATTTTAGAGAAAAGTGTTCTTCACAAAAATTGTAGATTTTTCCGAGAGTGTTCCAATGCAATTTAAATTATGAAGATTGGAGGTCTAGAACTTAAGCGGTGATCAAGTGGCTAATCGACTTGGATTAAGAAAAATCCCGTAAAAGCTTGAAGGAGGAACGAGGTCATCAAAAAAGCGTTATCTGGAGAAGAGTCCTTCATAAAAGTTGTAGAGTTTCTCGAGATCTTAATTTTGGCATTTCGTTTGCAATTTTGGAGGTCCAGAACTCGAGATATGAATTTTAGAAGTTTAATAATTATATATAAAAATAATATCTCCTACGCATATCTTTGGAATGATCAAGTTAGTGGGGATCATCATTAGTCCGGACCGATCCGCCTAATACCGGACAGTCCGGCCTTGGAAGTTTTTTCTATATAAGGAGCTCATTTGCAAAGAGCGTTGAGAGGTACCAAATATATATATATAACAGATCTATATATATATATCTCCTTCTTCTTTTCTTTTTTAGTAGTAGTAGTAAATAAGGCCTTACGCGTAATAATGTAGTTTTAGTATCGTTGTAATGCTCGAGAAAATCTCGGAAGTCGGTTTTGCTAAAGAAGTTGTAATGTCCGGAAGATACGATTTACGAATCAAGCTGCCGTATTCGGGTAACTTTTCTTAAGTATTTATGTTTGTTTTTGTATTTTTCGTTGTTATAATGTTTTTAGGCTAAATATAATCTTGGCCAAAACTATGTAATCGGTTTTATTTCGATCTTTTCGTTAAAGAAATGTTGTTAAGTTAAAATGACTAAAATTGAGTTAATTGAATCTTTTTCTATTTTGATCATATTCGTATTGACATATTTAATAGATCTGAGGAATTCATAATCTAATTATGAATTAACGCCTCGTAGTCAGGATATGAAATAAAAGATAGAAAAACCGGAGGGTAAAATTGGCCGTGTGAACAACGTGATAACGGAATCCGATTTCCTAACCGGGGGTAAATTTGTTTTGGGAGAAATGAATTTTATTATAATTTGTACTCGAGATCGTAATAATGTTAAATCATCGTTTAATTGAAACTTAAACGGAAAGTTGAATCGTCCGGCTTTGACAACCGGAGCCTTTAAAGTAAAATTGACCGTTTGTGAACGGAATGACTCCTTTTATCTAAAGGTAGATTTGTACTCGGGACTGTTTAGATTAATTAGTTTACCGTAATGATTGTGGATCTTGGGTGATGACAATGGACATATGACAATTTCATACACTTTCGTGTGAGGAGGAATTGTTTACCTCAGGAGTGCACCGTTTCATTTACTCAATTGGACCTAAAATAAAAGGAGAGATCGAACACATTTCAATTAATCGAAAAGATCGTATAAACCAATTATATAAGTTTTTGGTGATTCTCTAAAATTATCTATTAATATCTTGGTACCTATATATTTATATCTATATATATATTTTGCAATTTATGTACATCTATATATATTTATATATCTATATATATTATATTAGAATAACTATTAAATTACGTATTTATTTTGTGTTAACTAGAATAGTAGTGATCGTGTGATAAAATTGCGATTTAGATCGAGTTAATAATAGCTCTTTGGTGTTTAACCACACGTAAAATAAATTACCAAGTTTCACGAGGATTCGACACACGACTCATCATACTAGCACTACTGATTTGACCCGGTACTGCTGCCGGTTAGGATCTGATATAGCCTAGAAAAGGTCCGTCGACACATTTTGGCGCCGTTGCCGGGAACGTCGCTAATTTCTTTTATGTGTCTATGGTTACTACTTGTATTAGCTTAAAATTCTAGAATAAGTCAACACTTTTCTTATCTCATTTCTATTTTATTTTTCGTTGGTTGTTACCTTATAGGTAAAGTACCAATTTTTATTACTATCAATTTCGTGTTATTTTCTATTTTCGTTAGTTGATGACCAGAAGTGGTAAGGCCCCTCTCGTTCCTTATAAGCCTGACATAAACACTTACGAAAGGCGATTAAGAGTAGAGTAATGCGCGGTCATACTAGTCAGGAAATCGACCAAGAATCATCTTCAAGCAGAAATACGAGAAGAATGGTGAAATCGGTGATGAAACACCGAACAAAAGTGGAACATGCTCTAGGGCATGGACAAAACCCTGTTAACCCTAATAATAATAATAATAGAAATAATCAAAATCGGAACCAGAATAATCGTAATAATCCACCAAACCCGAGACCTATATGTGATCAAACAGTAAGAAGAAACCAGACTAATAATCCCATACTTTTACCTAATGAAGGAGCAAATAATTTGAAATTAAGTCTCATCTTTTGGTTTAATTGACGCAAGAGCCCAATTCCTAGGAGAGGATGATGAAGATCCACATCATCATCTCTATCTTTTGAAGAATGTGCAATGACCAAAAGTCAAGGTGCTCATAAGGAATTAACGAGAATGACTATGTTTCCTTTTTCTTTAAAAGGACGAGCCGAGATTGGTTTATGTCTCTTCCACATCATTCACTTACTAGTTGGGAGGAGATTCAAAGCGAATTTCAAACAATATTTCACTCTGACGAAATTTGGAATTAAAAGTCGAGGTTGCTAACTTTAGACAAGGATCTGAGGAAACTCTTGGGAATGCGTGGGAAAGGTTTAAAAAATTGTTAAGAGCGTGTCCCGATCATGGTTATTCCTTAGATATGCAAATTCAACTCTTCTGTCGTAAATTAAGAAAAGACTCACGTGCGGATGTAGATCATGCATGTGGTGGTTCATTAATGATGAGTGAAGCTCAAACAGTTTACGATGCTATAGAAAAGATTTCCAAAAATAACAGAATGTGGGAAACCGGTTCTAGCACCAGAAAAGTAGCTTTTGCAGGAGAATGTACGTCTAATACGGAAGTTCTAGCACACTTGGAGAATTTGAGTAGGAAATTTGATGGTTTACAATGAGAATAAGAACCAAAATTAGGAAAATAGTACACCAAATGAATACTCAAGTCATGATAATGTGGCGTTAGGGAGTGAAGAACCAACGGGATATTCGAGGGAGGAGGTGAGTTTTTTCTTGACATAGGAATTTGAACAATGCATACTCAAACTCATTCAATGCTATTAGAAGAGATCATCCTACTTATCGATGGTCTGAAAACCCTAGTAAGCCAGGACAACCGCCATATCCAGTCCCATATAGGAATAATAACCAAGTTTATCAAGAAAGTACATCTAATCGAATTTACAATCATTACCAAGATCCTATCCTCAACATACCACTCAAAGTATACCATAACTTTCGAGTTCAACTCAACTGGAAGGAGTTGAAAAATGGGAAAAACTAATGGAAAAAATATGATGGGTGTAGTATCTACTCAAGCTAAGAATATGGAAACAATGATGACTTCTATTGGTACAGTCACTAAAGATATGAGTACAATAAAAACATCTATGAGTGGACATGATACCAGAATGAGAACAATAGAAGCCTCATTGAGGAATATGGAAGATCATTTGAGTAGGGAAGGTGAGCGTAACAGCAGTAGACCCCGGGAGGATTACCAAGCAACAACGATGAAACCCAAGAGAGGTAAATGTTGTGGTTACGAGAAGTAGGAAGCTTAGTGGAAGCAATGGAGTAGAAAACTTTGGGAATAATGAAGTAGAAAATGATTTAGATGGAAAGAATGATGAAACTAAAGATAAAGATGAATTCATCGACGAGGAAGAAGAAATTATAGATAATTTCTTGAAAAGGAATAAGTTTGGAACACGAAAATGAAGGTAAAAATTGGGTAAAAATCCTAGGATTTTGAAAGATCCTATGGATAAAGATTTAAGGAATTTATTCAAGGAACATGTTAGAATAAATGAGAAAGCAGGAAGAATCGAAAAATGCAAGAGATTGATTAGGGGAACAATTTAAAGAAAAATTCAAGAACTGAAACATGGCGTGAGTAATACTCAAAGGTTTAAGGAAAGAGGAAAAGAGAAAGCGACAAAGGAGCCAAAGGTCATAAATTTAGAATCTTTACCCTACCCTCCTAAGGATCAAATCAAAAGGCAAAAGCGATAAGAAGTATGCTCGTTTCCTTGATACTTTTCGTCATCTTCATGTTAATATCCCTGTTATTGAAGCTCTGATTAATATACCTGCCTATGGAAAGTTTCTGAAAGAGATACTATCAAATAAGAAAAAATTAGAGGAATATGAGAATATATGCCTAAATGAAGAATGTTCTGCAATTCTGCAGCATAAGTTACCACCTAAACTGAAAGATCCCGGAAGTTTTACGATTCCATGTGAAATTGGAGGATTTCTTTTTAAGAAAGTCTTATGTGATCTTGGAGCTAGTATAAATCTCATGTCTTATGAGGATTATAAAAAGCTAGGCATAGGAAAGCTTACTAAGACTGAAATGACTCTGCAAATGGCAGATAGATCGATTAAGTACCCTAAAGGAATGATTAAGGATGTACTGGTTAAAGTAGACAAATTCTATTTTCCAGTAGATTTTGTAGTTATGGAAATGGAAGAAGGATATTGGCGCCTCTTATTCTAGGTCGTCCATTTCTAGCTACAGGAAGAACTTTAATCGATGTTCATAAAGGAGAGTTAATTTTGAGAGTCAATGAAGATGAAGTTGCTTTCAATATTTTTAAAGCTATGAACCATCCATATACATCACCAGAATCATGTTCTTTTATAGAAGATATTCATTCTCATCTATGATAATCGATTACCAACTTTTGAAGACAGAGTTAGAAGAATGCTTAACTCTGTCTATCTATAAAGAAGATGAGGAAGACATTGAAATGAAAGAGATAATCCTTTCTCTAGATAAAGGAAGCTTTACTTTTAAGCCACCATGGCATAAGTATTTGGAGTTAGAACTAGAAGGACCGGTTCTTAAATCATCAATAGAAGATCCGCCAAAGAATCGGAATTGAAACCGTTACCTTTAAATCGAAATATGCTTTTCTAGAAGCGATAATCTATTACCGATTATTATATCATCTACTTTAAGCGAAAGCGACAAGAAGATCAATTAATAAGAATGTTAAGAAAGCATAAGAAAGCTTTTGGATGGGCGATTGCCGATATTCGAGGTATTAGCCACGAGATTTGTGTTCATAAGATAATTACGAAGAGGATGCTAAACCTTGTATTCAACCGCAACGCCGCCTCAACCCGAATTTACAGTTAATCGTCAAGAAAGAGGTCATTAAGCTATTAGAAATGGGGATAATCTTTCCTATATCAGATAGTGAATGGGTTAGTCCAACTCAAGTGGTACCAAAGAAAGGAGGTTTCACAGTGAAAGAGAATGATAAGAATGAATGGATTCAACAAGGAAATTACGAGGATATCGAATGTGCATTGATTTTAGAAAACTAAATGATCATACTAAGAAAGATCATCATCCACTTCCATTTATAGTTCAAATGTTGGAGCGTTTAAGTGGTCATAAGTATTCTTGTTTCTTAGATGGTTATTCGGGTTATTTGAGATCTTCATTGCGGTGAGGAGATAGAGAAAAGACTACTTTCACATGTCCTTATGGAACTTTTTTGCGTATAAAAGAATGCCGTTCGGTTTATGTAATGCTCTGCTTTCGTTTCAAAGATGTATGATGTCTATATTTTACGATATGGTTGAGAAATTCTTAGAAATTTTTATGGGCGACTTTAGTGTTTATGGAGATTCTTTTGGTAAGTGTTTGTCGCACTTAGAAAGAGTTTTACAACGTTGTGAGGATACCAATTTAGTTCTAAGCGGGAAAAATGTCATTTAATGGTATCGGAAGGAATTGTTTTAGGTCATAGAATCTACGAAATAGGAATTGAAGTTGATAAAGCTAAAGTCGAGGTGATTGAAAAATTACGCCACCGATTAATCTAAGGACTCTAAGAGGATTTCTTGGACATGCGAGGATTTTATAGGAGATTTATTGCAGATTTTTCAAAGATAGCAAAGCCTTTAAGTCATTTGCTTGAAAAGAAGTATCTTTTAACTTTGATAGTAAATGTATGGAAGCATTTAAGACCACAAAGCGAAGTTGATTCTTGCACCGTTTTGGTAGCACAGATTGGAATTTACCTTTTGAAATTATGTGTGATGCTAGTGATTTATTGTAGGAGCATTTTAGGTCAAAGGTACAATAGAATTCTCAAAGCTATTTACTATGCATCCCACACATTAAACATGACTCAACTAAATTATGCAACTACTGAGAAAAGGCTGTTGGCTGTGATTTTTGCCTTAGATAAGTTTAGATCGTATATTGTCGGTTCTAAGGTAATAGTCTACCTGAGACCATTCGACTCTGAAGTATTTCTTGAGTAAGAAGGATGCGAAACCACGTCTTCTTAGATGGATTCTCCTACTACAAGAATTTGATATTGAAATTAAAGATAAAAAAGGAAGTGAAAGCGTAGTAGTGAGATCATCTAAGTAGAATGGGGCGAGGAAGAGATAGGGAATGAAATTAAAGATTCATTTCACGATGAACAACTATTTAGAATAGATACTCCTTCAACCATGCAATTATTAAAAATAGAATTCCCTCTAAGGAAATCTCACCTTGGTTTGGAGATATCATTAATTACTTAACTTTGTGATTATATTCCGTCTCATTGGACTTGCTTGAGAAAAGAAATTCTTTTACGACTTAAAATTTTATTACTGGGAGGAACCAGACCTTTTCCGTAAATGTTCGGATGGGATAATCAGAAAATGTGTGCCTGATAATGAAATTTTAAGTATTTTATCATTTTGTCATGATCGTGAGGCAGGAGGACATCATGGAGGATGGAAAACTGCTTTTAAAGTTTTACAATGTGGTTTTATTGGCCTACATTATATAAAGATGCTTATAAATATGTTAAATCTTGTGAATCTTGTCAAAAATGGGGAAATGTATCTAAAAAACATGAAATGCCTATGCAACCTATTTTAGAATGTGAGTTATTTGATGTTTGGGGTATAGATTTCATGGGACCTTTTCCTATATCGTTTGGAAAAAGATTTATTCTTGTAATGGTAGATTATGTTTCAAAATGGGTAGAAGCTGAAGCTCTTCCCACTAATGATACCAAGGTTGTCATCGATTCCTTAAAAAGAACATATTCACTAGATATGGCATTCGAGGGCAATCATTAGCGATAGAGGTTCACACTTTTGTAATAGACCATTTACTAAGTTAATTGAGAAATATGGTGTAACACATAAACTAGGAGCATATCATCATCCGCAAACCGGTGGTCGGGTAGAGGTGTCAAAAGAGAAATCAAAAGAAGAATGTGGAAAAAGCAGTTGATTCAAATCGTAAAAAGCGGGCAATTAAATTAGATGATGCGTTATGGGCGTCTGAGCGACTTTTAAAACACCAATAGGTTGTTCTCCTATAAGCTAGTCTTTGGTAAGTCTTGTCATCTCTCGGGTTGAGTTAGAACACCGAGCCTTACAGGCTATTAGATTTCTAAATTTCGATCCTAAGGTTGTCGGTGATCATAGATTGCTTCAATTGTGAGAACTAGAAGAATTTCGTCTCGATTCTTATGAAAGCGCTCGAATCTACAAAGAGCATACGAAGTCTTTCCATGATAAGAGAATCTTTAGCGTGAGTTCCATGTAGGTGATCGAGTGCTTTTGTACAATTCACGTTTAAAGTTGTTTCGAGGTAAGCTTAAATCAAGATGGGCGAGTCCATTTAAAGTAACACGGGTTTACAAAGCTGGAGTTTGTTGGACTAAGCGATGGAAATACAACTTTTATAGCCAATGGCCACAGAGTAAAGTTATTTGTGGAGGAGAAGGAATCACTTTGAAAGAAGAAATAATGCTCTTGATTGATCCCCGACAAATTGAAAAGCGAGAAAAAAAAAAAATGAAAAATGAAAAGCGAGAGAAAGCGGAATCGGCCAAATACCAGGTGCTATCTATCTTTACTCTACTTTTACGTAATTTTAATTATGTTTAAACTCTTTTCGTCTTTTACCGGATGAGCGTAAAAAAAGCTGGATGTCTTTTAGATAGAATAGGAGTTTTATTTTACTTTTGAAATTAGGCCTTGATAAAGATGTCGCGTTTTCTATAGAAGCTTTAGTTTTTGAACAAAACAAGAAATTGTTGAGAGAGATTAGATTAAGAGAAGTATGTAATGGAACATCAAGAAGTGCGATAAAAAAGAAGAGGCAAAGTTTCTAATGAGATCACGAGAATCTGTGGAAAAAGTGAACATGTTGAATGTTTGTGGGAAAAACACAACCAAATCCCAGGATGAGTGTTTGAATATTGTTAGGAAGGAGCGATTAGGTGGTTATCCGAAAATCGATGGAATTCGAGAGATAATTCAAATGCCTCGTTTTTAGGAGTTAGGTTGATCGGCGTTATCGAGGAACTTTGGAAGATTTAGAAATCGAAGAATCAGGAACCCTTAAGTTTGAGTCTTTTATTTTATTTTATTTTATAAAATTTTAGCATAACTTACGAGAATTTCATAAAATTGGATCTTTATAAAATTTGAGGAGTTTTATAAAAGTTTTATAAAAGTTTTTTTTTATATGTTTTATAAGAGTTGATATAAATTTATTAAATTTTTATAAGCTTTTTATTAAAGTGTTATAAGGATTTTATTAAATTTTTATAAATTGTTATAAAATTATAAAAGTTCCTTCAAGTTTTATTTTAAGAAAATTTTATAAACTTATTTTTAAGACTTTAATTAAGTTTTATTAGAATTTGTATAAGTTTTATTCAAAAATCATAAAAAAATCGAAAAGCAGAAAAATTTGTTCACGGACCGATCCGTACTATCTAGGACCGGTCAAAGTGCTAAAACATAAAAGCGGGGACCCTTCTTTTCTTCTTCTTCTTCCCTAATTTTCTTTACAGCCGCCCCACACACCAAACCCCACCACTCGAATTTTTTTTTTTTTTTTTTTTTTTCAATTCCTTCCACAAAAATTCATCTCACACTACACCACTACTTGATATCTTCATCATTCTATCTCCTCTCTTCAAAACAAAGTGGAAAATTCAAAAAGGGTCAAGAACAAGCTCCATTCATTCCGGCGACTTTAACACTTTTCCGGCCTACTTTTCAACGTTTTTTACACTATAAGGTATAATCTAGTTTATTTAGTTGTTAATTTAAGTAATTTTTAGATTAATTTCAACTATTTTGATTTTGAGTGTGTTGTGACATTATTTTTTTTTTTTTTTTTTTTTTTTTTGCTGTTTTTGTTGTTGTTTTTGTTGTTGATTGGCATTACCAATATCGTAGAATGGGTGAGTCGAGTACTAGAGTCTCTAAAAAAGAAAATCAAAATTCCAATTTCAACTCTGTCGTAAGCACGATAATTTTATCACTGAGGAGGAAGCGATAAGTTTTGAAAGAACCGCATCACGAGGCTAAGAAAGCGTATACAAAAATTTATAGTAAGTGTGATGTTACGGTTGAAAAGGATTAGACTTGGATGACTTAGGTGATGAAGTCAAAAATATTTTAGAAGGCGTCGGTGGTTAGATTTAGCGACGAGAAGGAAGGTGAGATTAACCACGACTATAGTAGATTTGAGTTTTATTCGGTTTTATCTACTATGTCGGAAGAACAACTTACTCAGTCGGAAACTGTACCCTTACGAGCCAGAAATATTCCTTTTAACCCTGCCGTCATTAATGCAATTTTAGGAGTTGAGGTTTTTCCTGATGAGGAGGATTACAGGGTAGTCTATAATTTAGATGATCCTGCTAGTTTTGAAGCATTTGCTTACGAGAGCCCGGTGACTGCTTTTTGACCCGACAGCGGTGTGGGTTGAAAATCGGTTTAATTACGGGAGGCTGTTTTAGAGGTTTAAGGGCAATTAAAAGATTTATTAGCCATAATCTCTATCCTTCTCGTAAACATCTTTGCTTTTGGAAAGGAAGATGTATGTATCGCTTGGGCTATGGTAAATGATGTTAGAGTGGATGTTGGAAAGGTCATGTTTAAGAGGATTTTTGAGAGTATTGTCATCGCGCTGGACAGGAGTCATCTTTACTTCCCTTGTTTTATCTCGATTTATGTCGTAGGTTGGGAGTACCATTCACGCCTAATGACAAGTTATCTCGGCGATGGAAATCGATTGGACCTAGTTTGACTAGTCTTCCGGATGGTAGTATTAGCTCTTTGCTTAGAAGGCGTCAAACTCGGCCGGCTCACCGGTTTTACATCTTCTTCTTTTCCATCTTTTTCTAGTCGGCCTCAACAAACTCCTTTCTCCAACACTATCACATATGACATGTTTCAATCTTTAGTGACGGATGTTGCGGCGTGGTCAAGCCAATGTGGCTTTATTCATTTGAAGTACTAAGCGGTGGTGTGATGATATTCGTAGAGGTTTAGAAAGAACGGCGGTTGCCGTAATCCTACTTTGATGATCTGCCTATCCACCTTGTCGATCGATCCATATACCTTACCACATTGGGAAACACCTATTCCACCACAGTCGAGCTTTCATCCATCGTCATATCCTTTTGGAAGCCAATCTAGTAGGCGGTGTATTTTCGACAGTGTTCGAGAGACCGGCGATGTCGAGTTGGGGAGGATTCGCGGTATGCACATGTCACGTCTGGCATGAGTTCGATGGGTCTTGATAGTTCGATCGGACCACGACTTGGCTCATCCATCGACTTCTCGATCGTTTCCAAGTTCGAGTTTTCAAGTTGATCCGGAGGAAGATTATGATGAAGATTGAATTTTAATGATTGATTAAACATGTTTACTACACATTTTTATTGCACTTTTTATTCGACATTTGTCATTTAGATATTGGTTGGTTTTTATTTTTCGTTTAGTTTTACAATCGTTTTATCAAAATTTGGTTTGCATTCTAGATCGTTTAGTTTTTATAAACTATAAAAATCACAAAAATAATTTTGTATCATTATTGAGTCGTTTTCAAAATATAACTAATGTGTCATTTTATCCGTCCGTATCAAGGTGGATGAATTAATTCAACGTTTATCAAAATATCTTCAAGGCAAGTGGAAGCCTTGTTACACACTGTGTGAAGTAAAAAAACAAAACACAAGTTGTCTTTCACATTTGTCCCTCGGTAAAAGTAAGATGATGCCGGACCGAGCCGGCATATTTCGACCGGGCCGTGAAGAGCAGAAAGGTGAGTCATTTTAGAGTGCATCTAATGCGACCACGTATGTATAATTTTACCATCTATTTATAGAAGTAAAATTTGGAGCAACAAATGCTCATTCTTTCCTTTGTCTATCTAACTTAAAAGCGTATTTCTTTCACTTTTTATCAAGTTTTAAAAATGTCGAACCACTCTTCACCATCGGTTAATTCTTACGAGCCTCATACACCGGATCATCCGGAATCTCAAGCTTCTAATGAGAATATCATTTTACATAATCGTTTTGCAAATTCTCCAATCCTATTGGAGAAAGGTTTAAATTTAGATAAGCTTGATCAATGGGGAAAAACTATCATTCGAAGTTTTGGTTGGAAAAAATTTGTCAGTACACCGAGAGGACGGGTAAATGTCTCGATAGTGCGAGAATTTTATTCTGCGCTTATGACGACATCTATGATCGATATCACTCAGTTGTTCTAGTAAGAGGAGTGGTTTGTTCCCTTCTCTTCATCATTATCAATCAAATCTTTGAAATTCCACGATTCACGATGCCACATTTTGAAATGCAATGGGGACTACAAAATCCCTATAATCATTTGAATAAAGTACACGAGTCATTCCAATGTCTGTTCCCGCTTTTTGATACAAATCACGACATGTCAACACGAGCTTTACTTCCACATCTAAAGGCGTGGAAGCATTTTATAAATTCTCGAGTTTATCCCACCTGGGATTTTGGAAGTTTAAGCGAGAATGAAATGCTTCTACTTTTTGCTTTGGCATTCGGTGTATTTGTTGATTGGGGTATATTGATTCAAAAGGGCGGTGTTGGAGTTTGCGATCACGAGAGGTAGTAGGGAAAGCCTATGCCTAATTCATGGATGATATCACGTTTGTGTATTCTTACGAATGGAGTAGAAAATTTGGAGAGCGGATGAAATTTTTCCGTCTAGAGATAGTCGGTTTGGATTGCTACCGGTTGATACACCGGGTTGTTCGTCTACTATCTAGAGAGTTGTTAGTGGTTTGTTAGTAATATTTAAGTTTTAATAAGTTAAATTAAGTTAAGTTTGAAGTTCTTTAGTTAAGTTTGTACTAATGTATCTTGTTTAATATATATATGTCTTCTTTTTTTTGTTGTTTGTTTTATTTAATGATATAATTAGTATACGCTAAAATAAAATCGGAAAAATAACGTTGATAGATAATTTTAATTTTATTTTCGAACCTACTTCTTTACTACTTATTGAACATCGGGACGATGCCACTTCGTAAGTGGGGAGTAGAGTTAGGTTAGAAAATTCATTAAAATTTTAAAAAAAAAAAAAAAAAATTATATTATATGTCTAATTTAGATTTTAAGAAGATTTTAAGTTTATATAATGGAGTAATTAATATTAGATATTGTTTTTATAAAATTATATAAGTATGATTGATATTTATAAGTAAAATTTTTAGAATCATTTTCAATACAATTATGAATTTGGAATTGGATTAAGTTTATTGATTTTGGCACCACAAAAAATATAACTATAGCCAAATAACCTACCTCGGCCTTGATTAGAGTGATCAAGACCTCACTCGAAATTGTCAATTGTGATTAAATAACCGAGCTTTAGCTATTTTGGTCTACATTTCCTTGAAATACACATAAGTTTATGCGTCTTATAAAAGAGATGGTGGCGTAAAAGCTAAATTTTGGTATATCTTTGAGATTGGAAAAATTAGATAAGTAGTAGTATATTCGATCTTACCTCATGACACTTGCAACATAGCCGATTTTGGTAATAAGTTCGGATATATTAATTAAGAAACGAAGCACCATATTTACTGAAATTAATCAAATATCAGGTATCTTCCTTATACGTGATTAACAACTTAAAAATAAAAAAGAACAAATCGGATGTAGCTACCAATGATTGGAGTGAGTAGGGTATTATCACGAAATGTCCTATACCTTTATGAGGTAATTAAGCTCCGATTGCTGATGATAGTAGTCCGGCTAGGGTATTATCACGAAATGTCCTATTCTTTGGGAATGAAGGCACAAGATAAAATGAAAGAGGAAAAGTTGAATCATAAGATCTCGGGAATTATTACAAGTTTAAGGAAACCGGACTTGTAATTTTCGATCGAAAGAGTAGTACTCGATCAATCTTGATGAAGCAATGCACTGTAAGTTTGATTTTCTACACACACTCACGCTTTTAGTTCTTAATCTCTATATAAAAAAAAAAAAAAAAAAAAAAAAAAAAGAGAGAAAATCTGAAAAAAAGATGCTAAGAATATGTTTTTTTCAAAAATATGAAGATGTAGGTACGTACGACTTGCCTCTTTCTCTTTTTGATTTCCACTTTTCCGATTAACCAACATCTTGAACCTAAACTCTATAAGCCATTTTTTCAATTACTTTCTTGAAATTTCCGATTCGAATTTCATAATAGTTGCGATTAAAAATAATTACGATATTTTATTTATACTTCTTAAGTATTACATATATAATTTCATCTAAATAATATTTAATGTTTAAGTTATTTTGATTTATATACTCTTTCTGTCCTCTTAAGATTTTAAATCAAGATAGATAATATATTTATAATATTGACAAAGTATATTATAATCTGAAAAATTATACTATCTTTTATTACCGCTTATTTTTGCTCGAGGACGATCAAAAGCTAAGTGGGGAGTAATTTGATGTATTATTTTTATATGATTAAAAATACGTTATATTATTATGTTTTATCAACGAATTCTATATAAAATATATGAAATTATGGTATAAAGTGTTAGTCTTTATAATTTAGAGTGTTTAGTAATAATAATAATAAAAAATTGTAATTTTGTACCGATTTTAGTAAATCGAATTGTAAATGTCAGATTTACGTGGGTATTTGTGATGTTTTATTGCGATTTATAAACCAAGACCCGAGAATCAACATATTGAAGTTTAATCATATCTCGGAATGATTTAGAAAGTGCCACAAGTTTAAATGGTCAATTGAATAGCTTAAGTGGATGAGTAGCCAATCAATCTGGATAAGTAATAATAGAGAAATATCTTCGACAAACGAATGGCTCATCAAAATGATATTTTCGAAAAAGTGTTCTTCACAAAAATTGTAGATTTTTCCGAGAGTGTTCCAATGCAATTTAAATTATGAAGATTGGAGGTCTAGAACTTAAAGCGGTGATCAAGTGGCTAATCGACTTGGATTAAGAAAAATCCCGTAAAAGCTTGAAGGAACACGAGGTCATCAAAAAGCGTTATCTGGAGAAGAGTCCTTCATAAAAGTTGTAGAGTTTCTCGAGATCTTAATTTTGGCATTTCGTTTGCAATTTTTGGAGGTCCAGAACTCGAGATATGAATTTTAGAAGTTTAATAATTATATATAAAAATAATATCTCCTACGCACATGCTTTGGAATGATCAAGTTAGTGGGGATCATCATTAGTCGGACCGATCCGGCTAATACCGGACCAGTCCGGCCTTGGAAGTTTTTTCTATATAAGGAGCTCATTTGCAATGAGCGTTGAGAGGTACCAAATATATATATATAACGATCTATATATATATATATCTCCTTCTTCTTCTTTTCTTTTTTAGTAGTAGTAGTAAATAAGGCCTTACGCCGTAATAATGTAGTTTTAGTATCGTTGTAATGCTCGAGAAAATCTCGGAAGTCGGTTTTGCTAAAGAAGTTGTAATGTCCGGAAGATACGATTTACGAATCAAATTGCCCGTATTCGGGTAACTTTTCTTAAGTATTTATGTTTGTTTTGTATTTTTCGTTGTTATAATGTTTTTAGGCTAAATATAATCTTGGCCAAAACTATGTAATCGGTTTTATTTCGATCTTTTCGTTAAAGAAATGTTGTTAAGTTAAAATGACTAAAATTGAGTTAATTGAATCTTTTTCTATTTTGATCATATTAAGTATTGACATATTTAATAGATCGAGGAATTCATAATCTAATTATGAAGTAACGCCTCGTAGTCCAGGATATGAAATAAAAGATAGAAAAACCGGAGGGTAAAATTGGCCGTGTGAACAACGTGATAACGGAATCCGATTTCTAACCAGGGTAAATTTGTTTTGGGAGAAATGAATTTTATTATAATTTGTACTCGAGATCGTAATAATGTTAAATCATCAGTTTAATTGAAACTTAAACCGGAAAGTTGAATCGTCCGGCTTTGACAACCGGAGCCTTTAAAGTAAAATTGACCGTTTGACGAACGGAATGACTCCTTTTTATCTAAAGGTAGATTTGTACTCGGGACTGTTTAGATTAATTAGTTTACCGTATGATTGTGGATCTTGGGTGATGACAATGGACATATGACAATTTCATACACTCGTGTGAGGAGGAATTGTTTACCTCGAGGAGTGCACCGTTTCATTTACTCAATTGGACCTAAAATAAAAGGAGAGATCGAACACATTTCAATTAATCGAAAAGATCGTATAAACCAATTATATAAGTTTTGGTGATTCTCTAAAATTATCTATTAATATCTTGGTACCTATATATTTATATCTATATATATATTTTGCAATTTATGTACATCTATATATATTTATATATCTATATATATTATATTAGAATAACTATTAAATTACGTATTTATTTTGTGTTAACTAGAATAGTAGTGATCTGTGTGATAAAATTGCGATTTAGATCGAGTTAATAATAGCTCTTTGGTGTTTAACCACACGTAAAATAAATTACCAAGTTCCCTGAGGATTCGACACCTGACTCATCATACTAGCACTACGATTTGACCCGGTACACTGCCGGTTAGGATCTGTATAGCCTAGAAAAGGTCCGTCAGCAGACGTCAGTCCTAAAAGATAAGGTGAAAGATGATACTTATGTAAGGCCCCTTTTGCTTCCAGGGTCCATTATAAGTGCTGTGAGTCAAACCAAACATTCATACTTTATTAAGAGTCATGAGCAAGTATGAAAGTGATTCTGGTATATGTTGAGAATATCCTTAAAGTTGGTAAAGAAGGATTCCTAGTTTATTGAAACTTGAAATCAAATAAACGTAGATATACAGATGTATACCCTGAGTCTTATGAAGATAGTGGGAGCTACAGTCTGGGTTTGTAGTCACTTTTATTAAGTGATACAGTGAAATGGAAATGTTCTTAGCTAGAGATCACTGTAGATTCTACAACTAGGCCAAAACACAGTATTGCCTTAGAGGCGCAGCGGGAAGCGATGACGTGGATCTAAGATGTTCATTCACGAACCTTATGCGGTTCTTCCACAATTTCTATATAGGCGATATAGTAGTGGATTCATTGCTTGAAACAAGGACCAGAGTCTCATCAGAGATTCATGTGTGTGTAGAGGTGGTTCTTTTTTACTTGGTCATTTGGAGTATGATATAAGGATAGTCTGAGTCCCCATGGATGGTGATCCGTTCACGCTAAGGGTTGGTTGCGAGTATTGCATGAGATTCTCGTGTTTCAACTTGGTCTTGTGTGTACGAGTGATTGGATTTAGGCCAAGTGGGAGATTGTTGAAATAGTGTCCTAAACCCAATCGGGTTAGACCGGATCCGACCGGGTCGGATCATTTCTACGATTTCTTTATGTTTATACATATATTAAATGGCTTTCATGTTATTATATATTTGTTCGTTTAACGGACCAATTACGATATTGTTATATGATAACGTCTTTAGTGTCAAACTGTGAAAGAGAAATCATAATGGTGATTATGATTGATGAGATCTCGACTCACTTTAAAAGGTTTGATACTTAAATGTCTCTAGTCGTATGTACTATTAAATGGGACATTAATAGTACGATTAGACTAGCACGTATTAGATGGCTTCTATCTTATTGAAGGTAGGGATAGATCTTGTCTATCAAAGTGTAGA
The DNA here is from genome assembly GCA_026214975.1 of Gentiana macrophylla. Lineage (NCBI taxonomy): Eukaryota > Viridiplantae > Streptophyta > Magnoliopsida > Gentianales > Gentianaceae > Gentiana > Gentiana macrophylla. The sequence goes on along the minus strand of CM047806.1, from coordinate 36,987,673 downwards.
GACACTTGGACTGTACGTGGACGTGTATTAGAGGATGCATACTTTAGACTGACCTATTTACTTTATTAAGTGTCGCATTGTGTGATGGTTGTGTAATTATCCTAAGACCGGAGTCTTCACGACATCACGGTAATTATCATACTTTGACACTATTGAGGTTTCCCCTGGCCATGGGGCGATCATGCGGTAGTGATTGGGTGTGATACTGAAGCATGAGTAGGATTCATGTAGCTCGTCTGGTGAATCTTTGCAAAGTGGATGTAAATAAGTTACTTTGAGAGAGCATGATATCCAATATTGAGTTATGGTAATATAATAAAGATATATTAAATTAATAGTGGATATTAGCAATATATATCTTAGAAAAATATTTAATATAAGATATTAGATATTAATAAGATAAATCAAGAAAATATATTTTCCTTATTTTTTTGGAAATTGGTTTTCTTTCTCCTCAATCCAATATGAAGCTTTTACCAATGGGATTGGGACTATATGGGGCGCATGTATCACTATAAATATGTAGTGGATGGCAAGCTCTTTTGTATCATAATTACAAGTCTTATTTTCTACTAGAAAATTAAGAGAGCTTCTAGAGAGAGTTTTTGGAGAAAGAAAAAGGCGGCCTAGCAGCTGACTTTTTCCGGTAGCAATCCAATGGTGGATTCCGGCGGGTTGTTCGTGTGGATCAATGGTAGAGGCCGAACACTTAGGCGGCTTCATGCAGAAACTACAACCGTAGATAAAGCGACGATCTATTTTAGATCATCCTAGGTATATTCTACATGTACTTCTTTTATGCTTGTTGCTTAAGCGAAGTCGATCACGATAAAAGGAAATAAAATTTTAAGATAATCCTCTAGTTAGTTACAAAGAGGTTACAATTAGTTATAAATTTAAGCGTCTATTAAAACTACATCGGACTTGATTCACTGCTAAACTAATATTACTCAGATGATTTTGTATCACGTTAGATCATCACAATTTATTCGGATGATTTGGTTCGGCTCGATCCATTAACCGATCGCCGACTCTGAAGCTACTTTGACTCTAATTACGATTGTTATGATATTATAAGTGTGTGCACATCCGCTTGCATCCAACACTCATTTATTCATATGATACATGTTAACACCCTCTCAAGCTGAAAGTGGTGAATGAATCAGCTTGCACATCCTGCTCGGTCCAACACTCACTCATCCACTTGAACTAGGCTGAAAAATCTTTGAAATGCCAATTTTGTCCAGTATGTAACAAATGACAGGTGCATCCAAAGCTTTTGTGAGGATATCAACAAGCTATTATTTGGTATGAACATGCATGAGTCACTGTCTTATGAACCTTCTAGTCTTAAAGCAATTTGCTAAGTCACTATATGTAAGCCTTCAGTGTTAGAGTGTTCTCAGCTGGAAAGTAGATCCCCTGACCTGGATTAGCTTTCAAATATTTCAAAATTCTATGAGCTGCCTTAATGTGGTTTTTAGTTGGAGTGTTTAAAAACTGACTTAATTGCTGAACTACAAAAGCTATGTTAGGTCTGGAAAAAGTGAGGTAAACCAGTTTTCCAACCAGTGACTTGTATGCTGTATCATCATCCAACAAAGTTGAATCCCCATACTGTAATATCTTTTTGGATTCTATTGACTTTTTAGCAATTTTCGCACCAAAAACTCATTCTTGCAAAAGATTCAAGTTATACTTCCTTTGTGAAATTGAGATGCCAGTAGGTGTTTTAGCAGCCTCGATTCCCAAGAAATATTTGAGTTTACCAAGTTCCTTGATGGTAAATTTCTTGTGTAAATGGTTATTGACTTGATGTATGTGATTCAGATCAAGACTGGCTATCATAATATCATCTACGTATACCAACGAGGCAATGAAGAACTTGCATGATCCTCTGGTAAACAAGCTATGATCATGCTTAGACCGAACAAATCCCTGATTTTCCAAAGATTCTTTTAGTTTACAATTTCATTGTCTGATAGCTTTTTTCAACCTATATAATGATTTGATCAATCTGCAAACCTGATTTGGTTTGTCAGACTTGAATCCTTGAGAATCTGCTTGCAGACTTCTTCATGCTGATCTCCATGCAAAAAACAATGTTGACATCCATCTAATGAAAATGTCAATTGTTTGTTGTTGCAGCTAAAATTGTTCTTATTGTTGTGATCTCCATAAGGCAACTACTAATTATTTTAGCCCAATTGGGTTTCTATCATTATATATGAAGGAAATTACGAAAATAAGCTAAAATTTTATATTAAATAAAAAAAGTTTACTTTTCGAATAACTAATGATACATTTGGATTGCTGAAATGAAATTGAATGAAAAGTCTTTTTATTTCTTTTAATCATTTGGGCGTGTTTGGATAAGATAATGAAATGATTTTTTTTTGAGAATGGGTAATAAATTTTTCCCATTTTCATTTCATCAATAAATGGATGGAATAATCGAATGGTTGTATAGAATTAAATGTAAAATATAACCTAGTGATAAAATATCAACCACTTCGCTCACCCCACCGCAATCCACCACCGCCGCCTATCCTTTCACCAGCTTTGTCACAACTCACCACCATCCCCCGTCATAACCCAACCCACAACCAGTGGTGGGCCTGAGCAAAGGCCAAGTAGACTTGGGCCTTAGGCCCCCGGTTTCCTCTGGGCCCCCAAATTTCCCCAACCAGATATACTAGTTTAAAAAAATAATTAAGCACATTTTAAATCGTTGAACCTTTCAAAAAAAATCGTTGAATAAAATGAGAGCATGCATATTGTTGTTGCGGTAGATCGATTGGGGGGCTTATTGATTTTTCTTCGTGGCTATAGAGAGCGTGGATTCAATGATGCCCTTAAAGCAGCCCGAGAACTTGCTCAACAAATGGAAATTGAACCATTTTTTCGTGAAAAAAGACAAATCCAGAGAAAAAGGCATTTTGATGAGGTTTTAAGTGAATAAGCCGTGTTTTCTGCTGAAGAGAGTTTCAGAGTGCAATACTTCATGTATGTAGTTAACAAAACTCTTGCCTCACTTGATGAAAGATTCAAGCAATTTCGGTTGTATGAACCAAATTTTGGCTTCCTGTTTGATTTGAAGATGTGCTTCAATGATAAAACTTGAAGAGTTCTTGTCATAATCTTTCAAATATTTTGACACATAATGGAGAAAGTGATATCGACGGGGAAGATTTTTATAGAGAGTTGCAACTTCTTAAACACATTCTTCCATTTGAATTTGGAGAACTCATCCAAGTCTTGAATTATTTAAAACGTCAAAATGGTTGTTTTCCGAACACAGAGATCGCTTACCGAATCTTGCTGACTATTCCAGTTACCGTTTGTGACGCCCCGTTCCGGACACCGAGTCCTTATCCGGAAAGAACGCCCGGCACGCATATATATTTTTTTTTCTTTAATAAATCAAAGAAGTATATATACGCAGGCCTACGTCATCATACATTAATATCACAAGCAAAGCGGAAGACTTAAAAGGACAACTCGGGAATGTCAAATGACAAACAAAACAGATCGATCAAAGTTCCAAATCAAGTCTAAGAACATCCTCAAAAGAAACAACAGAATTAAATGTTGTTTAAACTATTACAATCCCAAATAAAAGAAAGGTGAAGCGGGAAGCTAAAAGACTAGTGGCATCTCAAAGCGTTAAGCGTTTACAATTCCAAAGTATTATTGAAACAATGAAAATTAAATTAAACTTCATTTTGAACTCCAAGCTCAAACGTCTACATCTTGACTATCATTATAGCCAAACTCATATACACCCGCCAATCTTCTCGGGGTGGGGTACAATAAAGAAAAGGGGTAAGTACATTTTATACTCAGTAAGGGGTAGAAGAAACGGTTACACACAACATAGCATATCATACATAACAAGATAAGTTCTACAATCTCTACCACGTAGGTTGCATTGAGATACACTCCCCTCTGCTAGATCTGTTAGCACCGTCACGAGCAATTAACTATGTTACATTGTAATTCAAGGACACAATGCCCGAATGATGGGTATGCACCGGGACATATTCAGCACCTCATATGGCACGGATGGTTCCGTGTGGAACATTTCCCAAAACCCGAATATTGTCCGTTACATTATGAGAAATGATTTCATCTTTGCGAATCATAAATGTGCCTCACCAAGAATTACAACGTTTTAGCTTTTAGACTCATCACATATGTTTATTACGTAGTTAATCTAGCCACCTGAGTTCATTCACATATAAGGCTCCTTAGGGACTTCTAGTCCTAGACATCTAATTACACTACCTAGCACGTTGTAAAAGGCGTCAATGACTACTAAACCAATGACCCCGCAATGTCTAAACAACTGCGTCTTGGCAGGCCACCTTCTTCCCCGCAGAGGTCTCGGTTAATGGCGATTGATGCTAAGGCACCTGAAGTCGAAAGTCAGACATTGCAATTTAACATATAATGTTCTATAAGATCATACAAACCACATCGCATATGATATCAATTAAACCAACTATATTCATAATCCAATTTTTTTTAAAAAATAGAATACTACATATATATACTTTTCTTTCCCTTTTTTTTTATAATGCTGCTGCTGCTCCCCTTTTCTTAATTAATTTTTTTTTAAACTTTCGAACTTAGTCACTACTGTTCCCTTTTCAATCCTTGGCTAGTATACCTAAAACCTGGGGAAGGAATTTATTTCTAATGCTAATATTATCATTATTATTATATTTTTCTTTGGGGTAAGGGGCCACAAGGACAAAAAAATTAATAAATGAGTCTGGAAGGACAAAAGTTATATTTTCATAATTATAAAGGACAAAAATCACAATTGTTACTTTAAAATTGTTACTTCACGTTTTAATGTTACTTTGTGTTTCACAATTGTTACTCCATATTTACTTTATTCCACATTTGTTACTTTATATTTGTTACTTCATAATTGTTAGTTTTGTCCTGATTAAATTACAGTGTCCTTCTATCTCGATTTTTTGATAATTTTGTCCTTCTGGACAAAAATCTATTTTTCTTTGGACTATTAATAGTTTTCCTTCAAGCAACTTTCGAACATCATCTGTATACTTTTTTTTTTCTTTGACAGAACACAAACGAAAACACACATACGGTATATACTGCATATATATTATATATATATGATAACAGACAACTTATCTCAGATAAAAGAGAACCAGTAAAAATTACATCAACAATAACACTAATAAACAGGGTTGCACACAATTTATCCGTTTAAGAACACCCCCTTACCTATGATTTTTCAGAAAAGATCCAAAACTCAAAAGAATCAAAGAGCAGCCTTGAATCCTTGCTTCCACTACGAATTCTACAAATTAAAGACACCAACTACGATCACTAAACAGTTTAAGGGCATCTAAAAAACACTAAAATGCCAAGAACGATCTCTAATCAAAAACAGGTGCTAAAAACGATCACTTACCAAATACGATGATCTTAGGATCAAAAGAAAGCTTGCGATGAGACGATCAATTTTCTCTACTACGGTCTGCACAAATTATCAACCTTTAAGCCTCGAATTTGAATTACGGTGCCCGAACTATTTTTTTTTTTTTTTTTTTTTTTTTGCGGCAGAACTTCTCCTCTTTTCTTTTCTTATGAACCGTCCAAATAAAGGGGAAATTAAGGGGTGGGGGTTTTAGATTAGGAAATTAAATAGCCAAATATTAATTTCCCATTAATTCTTAAAAAAATCTTTAAAATAAAAGAAATTCAATATTAATTAAAATATTAAAAAATCTTTTACTCTTTTACCCTTAACTGAAATATTGGGATATTACATCCCTTCCCCCTTAAGAAAAATTTCGTCCTCGAAACTGAACGTACCCGGAAGGTTCTTGAAGTCTGGGAACTCAACAATCATGTCATTTTCTTTCTCCCATGTTGCATCTTCTGGTGTATGATTACTCCATTGAACCAACACTAGTTGAACATCTTCACCCTTGGCTTGCTTTACTTTCCGTTCCAAGATACATCTTTGGTTCTTCTTGGTAAGTTAGGTTCTCTTCAACCATTTCAAGGCAACGCGTTTGCTTCGTATCAAAATCGGTCAAACATTTCTTTAGCATTGACACATGAAAGACGTTATGAACTCTTGACAAGGACTCTGGCAATTCCAAGCGATAAGCTAAAGGTCCCACTTTAGCTAAGATCACAAAAGGTCCTACATATCTAGGGCTCAACTTGCCCTTCTGCCCAAGCCGTCTCACTCCTCTCATCGGTGATGCCTTGAGGTACACTTTATCACCGACTTCAAACTCCAACGGTCTTCTTCTCACATCTGCCCAACTCTTCTGCCTGTCTTGAGCCACTTTCAGGTTTCGATTTAACTACCTCAATCTTCTCTTTAGCTTCTTTGTATCAACTCGCCCCTGTTATCTGTTTCTCCCCAACTTCATCCCAAAACACCGGTGTCCTGCACTTTCTTCCATATAAAGCCTCAAACGGTGGCATCTTGATGGCATGGTAACTATTGTTATATCGCAAACTACGCTTGCTTGGAGGTACTCATCCCATGAGCCTCCTACTTCCAAGGCACACGCTCTCAACATGTCCTCGAGAGTCTGAATTGTCCTTTCGACGCCCGTCATCACGAAGGTGAAACGTCAGACTCAAATCTAACTTGGTCCCAAACTGTTTCTGAAGACTCATCCAAAATCTGCTAACAAACCGACTATCCCTGTCTAATACGATAGAAACCGGAACTCCGTGAAGCTTCACAATATTGTGCAGATAAAGTGTAGCTAACTTCTTCAATGTCATTTTCTCATTCTTTGGCAAGAAATGCGCATGAGACTTAGTCAACCGATCGACTATTACCCAAATCTTATCAAAACTGTTTCTAGTCTTAGGTAAACCACCGACAAAATCCATAGTGATCTTCTCCCACTTCCATTCGGGAATCTCTAAAGGTTTTAACAATCCTGCTGGTCTTCTATGCTCACCTTCACTCATTGGGCACGTATCACATCCGGCCACAAACTCGCTATCTCAACTTTCATTGATGGTCACGATAATATTGCTTGACTCTTTATACATCTTGTTTGCTCCGGGATGAAGCGCAAAGCGCAATTTTATGGGCTTCATCCATAACCATATTCCTTAGGTTCTCCACCTGAGGAACACACAACCTATTTTGATACCAAAGGTTACCGTCTGTATCTAACTCATAGCCACTGGCTGGCTTCGTCCTGGCAACTCTCTTGTAGTCAACCATAACCGGGTCTTCATCTTGCTTCCTCTGAATCTCAACAACCAACTCTGAACTGGCGATCAACGGTGCAAAACAACCAACCTCTTCCTGTGGACCGATATCCTGAATGGTCAAGCTCTCCAACTGATCAACAACGTCTGGAACGCTGATAAGCGATCTCACTGGTCTCCTGCTTAAGGCGTCTGCTACAATATTCGCCTTTCCTGGATGATATTGAATGTCAAGGTCGTAGTCCTTAACATACTCCAACCAACGTCTTTGTCTCATATTCAGCTGCTGCTGCTTAAAGAAGTACTTAAGGCTATGATGGTCGGTGAAAATACGAGCCTTGACTCCATACAAGTAATGTCTCCAGGTCTTTAATGCAAAGACAACTGCTGCTAACTCAAGATCATGCGTCGGATAATTCTTCTCATGAATCTTCAATGCGCTTTGACGATATGCTATGACCTTTCCATTACGAGAAAACACACAACCAAGACCTTGACCCGAAGCATCGGTGTAAACATCATAATTGTCAAACACTACGGAAGAGTCAATCTTTGGTCTTTGTGGTTAATCTCTTCTTAAGAACTTGAACGCTTCTTCACACTCCTTAGTCCATTCATACTTTACTCCGTTTGAGTGAGACTTGTAAGTGGTGATGCTATTCTTGAGAAATCTGTACAAAACGCCGATAGTAGCTTTGCCAAACCTAAGAAACTCGAATCTCGACATTGTAGTAGGTCTCAGGCCATTTAACTACCGCTTCAATCTTGCATTTGGATCCACTTTAATTCCTTCACCTGAGATGACATGACCCAAGAAACTCACTTGGTCTAACCAGAACTCGCATTTACTGAACTTGCCAAACAACTGCTCCTCTCTCAAAGTTTGAAGAACAATCCTCAAGTGCTTCTCATGTTCTTCCTCGTCCTTAGAGTAAATCAGAATGTCATCGATGAACACTATAACAAACTAATCCAGATATGGCATAAAGACTCTTTGCATAAGATCCATAAATGCCGAAGGTGCATTTGTGAGGCCAAATGGCATAACTCTGAATTCGTAATGCCCATATCTAGTGCTGAACGCCGTCTTAGGAATATCTGATTCCTTAACCTTCAACTGGTGATAGCCCGACCTTAAATCAATCTTAGAGAATACCTTCTTCCCTTGTAATTGATTAAACAAGTCGTCTATCCTCGGGAGTGGATACTTATTCTTAATAGTGAGATTGTTCAACTCTCTATAGTCTATACACATCCTCATGCTCCCGTCTTTCTTCTTCACAAACAACACTGGAGCTCCCCAAGGTGAAGTACTCGGCTGGATGACCTTCTTCTTCAACATATCCGCAAGCTTCTCTTTCAACTCCTTTTACTCAGCTGGTGCCATCCTATAAGGAGCTTTAGAAACTGGTCCTGCTCCTGGAATCAATTCTATGGTGAACTCGAAAGCTCTATCTGGCGTGTCTCCTGGTAACTCTTCTGGAAACACATCAGGGAACTCATTCACTATAGGGATATCTTTTAACTCTGGCCCATTCTTCGATGTATCAACCGTGAAAAACAACAAAGCAGCACATCCTGCTTGAATTGCCTTGACTGCCTTAAGTGCAGAAATTATCGGATAATTCCTAACACTTGAATTCTTGGCATTACCTTGAAAAGTGATAGAAGATTTGCCTGGTTCTTTGAACATCACCTTCTTATCCTTGCAATCCAGATGTACATGATTCTTTGACAACCAATCTATTCCTAGGATGACGTCAAAGCCTGAGAAATCCAACACAATCAGGTCATGTTCACATCTGTACTCACCAACTTGTATCTTGCATTGCGGAACCATCTGATCAACCTTAGAAGACTTTCCTAATGGGGTATTAATCTTTAAGGGCTTCCTTAACTTTCCAAAAGGCATCCTAAGTTTCTCGGCTACCTTAGTTGACACAAAGCGTGTTTGAAGCGTGAGTGTCAAACAAAGCGAGACACAAGTAAACCTCCTACTTGTATAGAACCTAGTAGGCAAGGAAAACAACATGTATTCAAGCAACAAAAATGCACACTCAAAACACATCTTTGAAAGGAACCAAAAACTTTTAAAAAGTACCTGTGACGATCGCCTCATCGACTCATATGCTTCGCATCGATTGCAAAAAACTCTGGTAGGTCCTGACGGCCTAACTTTCCCTGAGGGTGGTCTAGAAGCTGTAGATGCTGGAGCCTGAGTGTTCCTCCTCTTTGGGCAATCTTTAACCATGTGACCTGTATCACCACAGTGAAAACAAGCTCCTGTGCCAACACGGCACCCTCCAACATAAGATTTGCCACACTTAGGGCAAGGCGGTGTCGGCTGGCTTCTTTGAGGGGGTGGACGGTCTAGCTGGAGCCCTCCTGTAGTTTCTATTTGTTGTCTTTGGCTCTGCGATTCGAATCGCATCAAAAGGCCTCTTCTGACCTACCATGACGCTCGGTTTCGCATTATGAATCTCAATTCTCAAACATGTGTCCATCAACTCCTTCATAGTATCTGGCTTGTTGCTAATCAACTTATCCATTATGTCCTTGTTCAGCCCTTCCATGAACTTATCAATCTTAGCTTCCTCAGTCGCAATAGTGTTGGGGGAATACTTTCCCAACTCATAGAACTTCCTTGGTATTCCATTACCGACATACCTCTCTGACGTAAGAAAAGAAACTCCCTAGCCTTAGCATTTCTCAATGCGGTAGGGAAAAACTGATCGATGAAGGCTCCCTTAAATTCTTCCCAATCTTCAATCTTTCCTCTCGTATCCTCTATCATATATGCCCATTCTTAGGCTGCTCCAATCAACAGAGAACTGGCCAAGTTGGCCCACTTATTCACCGGTAACCTCATCTGCTTGAAGCTTCTTTCAACTGTCCTCAACCAACTATCTGCCTCAATAGTAGCCGTCTGACCATCAAACTGCTTCACTCCTGATTTTTGAACGTTTAAGAACCTCTGTGCCTCTTCCTGTTCCTCCCTATTCGGGGGTACTGGTGCATACTGCAAGGGTCTAGGTGCGGTAGGGTAAGCAGTAGGGTACCCGGTAGTTGGTGGTGGTGGAGGTGGTATATAAGTGTCAACTGGTGGTCTATAAGGATGGTATCTTTGGTTAGGTGGTGGTGGAGGAGTTGAGTAGTAAGGCTGATAGTTTGTTGTGGTTTGAGCGGTGGTGTTAATAGGTGGCGGCTGAGAAAGAGTGCTATCTGAGTATAATTTGTTTGGGCGGGGGTAAGGTCGAATCTTTGGGGCATATACGTAGTGGGAAGAGAAGCATAGTCATAATGAGGATGTAGGGTTGGCTGTGATGAGTAGGTCATTGGAATTTGGGGGTGGAAAGTGGCGGATGGATATGCGATGGGGTGAACTTGGTTATTGGTGGTGGCTCTGTAATGAGGTATGGATGAAATTTGTGTAGTTAATGGTCAAAGGGTGGTATAGTTTGTATTAGGAACATCGTTAGTACCTCCAAATTGGGGCAAAGAAACATTAACCTGTGAGGTAGGCACTCCAGAAGTCTGTACAACCTGCTCCTGAATGAAAACAACTTCCTGAGTCTGATCATGCAACCCCTGAGTCTGATCATGCAACCCCTGAGTCTGATTCTGAACCAACCCATGTTCTTGACCCTGTTCCACACCCGGATTCTGAGGATGCAATCCTTGAGAAACCACAACTCCCTGAGTCCAACTGGACTCACTACTGGCCGTATCTCCATCCTGAGGTGCACGAGATGGCCCTGGGACATTAGGATGAGCTCTGGTGCCGTATCTAACCATCTTCTGTAATAAGAGGCAGGATAAGATTAGCTAAGCTGCTAAAGAAAACTATACATTAAAGCTTAATTACGAACTTAGACTTAAGAAAGGAAACTTTGCTCTCTGATACCAACTGTGACGCCCCCGTTCCGGACACCGAGTCCTTATCCGGAAAGAACGCCCGGCACGCATATATTTTTTTTTCTTTAATAAATCAAAGAAGTATATATACGCAGGCCTACGTCATCATACATTAATATCACAAGCAAAGCGGAAGACTTAAAAGGACAACTCGGGAATGTCAAATGACAAACAAAACAGATCGATCAAAGTTCCAAATCAAGTCTAAGAACATCCTCAAAAGAAACAACAGAATTAAATGTTGTTTAAACTATTACAATCCCAAATAAAAGAAAGGTGAAACGGGAAGCTAAAAGACTAGTGGCATCTCAAACGTTAAACGTTTACAATTCCAAAGTATTATTGAAACAATGAAAATTAAATTAAACTTCATTTCGAACTCCAAGCTCAAACGTCTGCATCTTGACTATCATTATAGCCAAACTCATATACCTGCCAATCTTCTCGGGGTGGGGTACAATAAAGAAAAGGGGTAAGTACATTTTGTACTCAGTAAGGGGTAGAAGAAACGGTTACACACAACATAGCATATCATACATAACAAGATAAGTTCTACAATCTCTACCACGTAGGTTGCATTGAGATACACTCCCTCTCGCTAGATCTGCATTAGCACCGTCACGAGCAATTAACTATGTTACATTGTAATTCAAGGACACAATGCCCGAATGATGGGTATGCACCGGGACATATTCAAAAGACCTCATATGGCACGGATGGTTCCGTGTGGAACATTTCCCAAAACCCGAATATTGTCCGTTACGTATGAGAAATGATTTCATGTCGCGAATCATAAATGTGCCTCACCAAAATTACAACGTTTTAGCTTTTAGACTCATCACATATGTTTATTACGTAGTTAATCTAGCCACCGAGTTCATTCACATATAAGGCTCTTAGGGACTTCTAGTCCGCAGACATCTAATTACACTACCTAAAGGCGTTGTAAAAGGCGTCAATGACTACTAAACCAATGACCCGCAATGTCTAAACAACCGCCTTCCAGGCTACCACCTTCTTCCCCAGAGGCCTCCGGTTATAACGATTGATCTTGCTAAGGCACTGAAGTCGAAAGTCAGACATTGCAATTTAACATATAATGTTATATAAAACATACAAACCACATCGCATATGATATCAATTAAACCAACTATATTCATAATCCAATTTTTTTTTTAAAAATAGAATACTACATATATATACTTTTCTTTCCCTTTTTTTTTTTATAATGCTGCTGCTGCTTCCCTTTTCTTAATTAATTTTTTTTTAAACTTTCGAACTTAGTCACTACTGTTCCCTTTTCAATCCTTGGCTAGTATACCTAAAACCTGGGGAAGGAATTTATTTCTAATGCTAATATTATCATTATTATTATATTTTCTTTGGGATAAGAAGTAACAGAATGAAAAAAATTAATAAATGGAGTGCGGAAGAACAAAAGAACATTTTCATAATTATAAAGGACAAAAAATCACAATTATTACTTTAAAATTATTCTTGGCGTTTTAATGTTACTTTGTGTTTACAATTATTCTCCATATTTACTTTATTCCACATTTGTTACTTTATATTTATACTTCAAAATTGTTAGTTTATTCCGATTAAATTGATTGTCATTCTTCTATCCCGATTTTTTGATAATTTTGTCCTTCTGGACAAAAATCTATTTTTCTTTGAACTATTAATAGTTTTCCTTCAAGCAACTTTCGAACATCATCTGTATACTTTTTTTTTTCTTTGACAGAACACAAACGAAAACACACATACGGTATATACTGCATATATATCTTTCTCTATATATAAGAAGGGAAAAAGTGTAGATGTGTGCCAAGTGTTTTTTTTTTATTGGTTCTTCATTTTATCGTTCATTACCAAAGTTCTGGCCAGCTTTTTTTTTTTTTTTTTTTTTTTTAAATTTTTACTGTTCATCGCAGGCCTGGCCGAGAACAGCTTTTCCTTTTTTTTTTTTTTTTTTGTTTTGTTAGAAGAAGGGTTTGAGTTAAGTTGTTTTCGTTTGGAGACTCAATTGTATCTTCTTTTAATGTGCGAATATATGTAGCAAATGTATATTATTTTCAAAATATAAAAGTAGCGACTCATTCTTGAAATAGCGATTTTTGTATCATGCCAAAATAATTTTATTGATGTTTACATGAAATATTATAAATTTTTAAAATAAATTCATTTCATAAAAAAAAATCATATCGTTTATCTGTGCTGATGTATTTATTTTCAAGATATAAGTCAACGGGACCATTTCATAAAAAAAAAACATATCATTTCATATAGCATTTGTACCATTTGTCTTCAAGATTATTAACATATCATTCAGACACTGCTGGCGGCGATGTAAATACAGAGGCCATACCATGGGTAAGCCGTTGGTTAGTTTTAGTGTGAATAAAGACCAATTTTTACTAATACCATGGTAAATGTATTTTATTGATGAGTGTTAAATGTAGTTTGGAACTTTTTTTTTTGTGTCGGTGTCATGTAAGTAAATCGAAAACATTTGTCTAATTGTAAATCGTGTTAAATAATTGACATCATAATTTGTTGTATAATATCAATGCCGGCTAAATTTCGTCATTTATATTGTGTTGTACTTAAAATGTGTGGAGTGATATTTTAGTTAAAATGTATTTTATATTTATTAGTTTTTGACATTAAGGTAAGCATCTAAGATGGAAGTGACAAGTGCGTTACCTGAGCCCGTTTAACTAGTTATATATATATGATAATGCAGACAACTTATCTCGGATAAAAGAGAACCAGTAAAATTACATCAACAATAACACTAATAAACGAGGGTTGCACACAATTTATCCGTTTAAAACGGCACTTACCTATGATTTTTGAGAAAAGATCCAAAACTCAAAAGAATCAAAGAGCAGCCTTGAATCCTTGCTTCCACTACGAATTCTACAAATTAAAGACACCAACTACGATCACTAAACAGTTTAAGGGCATCTAAAAAACACTAAAATGCCAAGAACGATCTCTAATCAAAAACAGGTGCTAAAAACGATCACTTACCAAATACGATGATCTTAGGATCAAAAGAAAGCTTGCGATGAGACGATCAATTTTCTCTACTACGGTCTGCACAAATTATCAACCTAGCGCCGAATTTGAATTACGGTGCCGAACTTTTTTTTTTTTTTTTTTTGGGCGGCAGAACTTCTCCTCTTTTCTTTTCTGATGAACCGTCCAAATAAAGGGAAATTAAGGGGTGGGGTTTCAGATTAGGAAATTAAATAGCCAAATATTAATTTCCCATTAATTCTTAAAAATCTTTAAAATAAAAGAAATTCAATATTAATTAAAATATTAAAAAATCTTTTACTCTTTTACCCTTAAGCGAAATATTGGGATATTACACCGTTGCATCAAGAGAAGAAAAAAATCGAAGTTAAAGTTAATAATTAACTATCTTCAAGTCTGATATCACAAGAATCGTTTGAATGGGTTAATGATATCGATCGAGAAGAATATGGTTGATGAAGTTGATTATTCTACATTGATAAATGATTTTGCTTCTAATTATGCCAAAAGAACGGTGTTGAAGTAGTATTTTGCATTTTGCCAAAGTGTCGATTTTACCTATGAATTTGAAATAAAATGTTTTTTACTGATTTTTATTTATGTTTCACTAGAAAAAAAATGTTCTTGAGATCTAAAAGCGCTTGTCGGCAAAAATGGCTTCGGCCCGAATTTCACAAAGCTGGCTCTGCCCACAACCATCTGCCCCACCAGCACATCATGTTACCATCCATTTCACCACTACCCCTACCACCATGCACCCACATCACCACCATTTTCCTCATACTCATCCATAACCTATCCCACCACCAACCTATGCCACTATCCTCCACCACAACCAACTCGATCACCATGGATCGTCACTCGGCCACACCAACACCCACTTCATCATCACCCATCACCGCACACCACACCACTCGTGTCACCAAAACAACCACCGCCTCCACCACCTCCACCTCACCATCACGTCCATCACCGCACGCCACACCACTCTCGTCACCTCAACCACCGCCACCATCACAACAATCGGTATCGCACACCACACCACTCTCATCAAGACAACCACTACCACCGCCGCCACCATAACCACCGTTATCGCACACCTCACATCATCCTCTGCTGCCCACCACCCGCCACATTCTTCATCACGCACGCCCACCACCCATCTTGTCACTTGCCACATCTTATAGAATCTTACATTTTTCGCATCCCAAACATGATAGTAAAATCACGTTCATTCTTTTTCATTCTATAAGTTCAACAATCCAAACAAATGTCTAAAAAACCCGTTGCAAAGAGGTGTTTTTTTTTTCTTTTTCCAAAGCAAAAATATTGCATTATAACCTACCTGTTGAATTACAAAAAGTAAAAGAAATAAATACATTTACATACTTTCTAATGGACTTTTCAAAGTAGATGTATTCTTTTCGTGTCTATTGAAAACTTGAAATGTGTTGCGCACCTCTTTAGTTCCTTGGCTAAAAATCAACGAATATTTTTTTTGGATCAAGGGTGATAGGGATGCAAACCGAAAAAAAAACTACTGTAGCTTGAAAACTATAGTAAACGAAAAACCATCCACATATTAGTCTATACAATGCGTATTTTACAAAATTCTACTACCTCTGTCTCAAAATATAAGTATCCTAGCTGTCTTCACATAAATTAAAAAAAAATGGTTACCCCTCGAAAAAAAAATTGGTTGGACGTTATAAATTTAATTGTTAATGTCTAAAATACCCATTGACTACTATTTATGTAATAATTGTTAAATAGTGAAAAATAGTTGGATTGATAATAAATTAAGGATAAAATGGAGAAAATAATAATAAATATTACATTAAGAATGTAGAATGACTTATATTGTGTGACAAAACAAAAAGTGTATGGTGACTCATATTTTAGTCTGAGGTAGTACATATCAATAAAATTAGATAAAACAAAAAAGATAGTTACATAAATCGTATAGAATGTATCATTACAGAAGATTCCTCAAAAAAAAAAAAAAAAAAAAAAAAAAAAAAAAAAAAAAAAAAAACTATCATTACAGAAGAGTGAAATCAAATCACCTAAAATAATTATCATCTTTGCCAGGCCATTTTGAAACCATCCGGAGATTGTAGACCGAACCATTTTCTTGTTAAGTCTCTCAACCCATTATCATA
This sequence comes from Gentiana macrophylla, assembly GCA_026214975.1. NCBI lineage: Eukaryota > Viridiplantae > Streptophyta > Magnoliopsida > Gentianales > Gentianaceae > Gentiana > Gentiana macrophylla. The sequence continues at coordinate 36,971,318 of CM047806.1, read as the reverse complement.
AACTTCACAAAACTTTTGAGGCCAATCCGGTGGCTCAATCGGAGAAAACCCTAACCCGGGTGTTCTATCATTCGAATTAGGGTTCAATTGATCGGTCCAATCAACAACATAAGCAGAAACCCTTCTTCTAAACTTGGCTTTAAACTCGGGCCAAGCTTGAAACTTATAATGATTAACCGCCATACTCTCGATACCTACCTTCTTTGTCAAGTACCCCGGCTTCAAACTAAAATGGTGGATTGCATTTTGCAAAGAATCATCAATTGCTTCCATTAGTACCATCGACTTGTGTCGATTCTCGTAAGTACGTCTACAGTTATATCCTTGTGTCACACCCATCACAGGATGAACCGTCTGATTCGACGGACCGAATTCATTACAACCAACGTGAATCTGTCCCAGTAAATTCGTCTGCGCCTCTGAAGTGTTGTGTTTCGAAATATAGTATTGTAGCATGGATGTTAATGGTTTGGGTGAAAGGGACCATGACGGAGAATACATAAACTCATCCACATCAATATACGCCATCCAAGTACATGAATCCTTGGCATAAAGAACACTATGTGAAAATCCGGCTTCTTGTGTTTTTGGCCATAACCAATGATATATTTTCACATCATAGCCATGTTGATTGAGATGTGCGACCGTTTCCTCGAGATTATCATCGCTTTCATTATCGTAGAGTATGAATTTTTGGATGCCAATGGTGGAATGATATACAACCCATTCTTTTAGGAATTTTGCAACGTTATAGACCATGGTACATGCACATAGTAGTGATTTTTTACTATTCTCTTCGGATAATTTCTGGATGGGAGAATAATATGCGAGTGTGGGGACCACATGATTCTGTACCGTTTCAAGCGTGACTTTGATTCTGTCGTCTCCGGCGGCGGAAGAGGAGGAGGGGGTTAGTTGTGGAAGTTTGCATCGGAATACTTCCTGAATGGAGCTCGTGACGATAGTCCTGACGCCGTTTGCTATGTCGGCATGTTTTTCCCGGTAAAATAGGCACCTGAATTCTGACGGATCATGGTTGATGCCTTGCCGGTTGTTCAAACCCTTGGCGAATACGACGACGTCGTCGTCGGTGACTGAAGAATCGTAGACGATGTGAGACCAACGCAAAAGCTCCGGAGCCGCCGGCAAAGTCCTTTGTGGCGGCGGAGATTTGGTGTGGTTATGGATTAGAATCGGTTGGAGAAAAGGCAATTTCCGGCGCGACCTAGTAGGAAGGAGGCACTTGAAAACAGCTCGATCAGGTGAGGTCAATAAACCGACCGGCTTCGCCGGAGAGACATCGTTGTTTGGATACAAACAGACGTGTTCTCCTTCTGTTAACGATGAAGTATGGTCAGGAGAAACAATCACCAGGACTTCCCAAGCAGGTAAGAGAACGGAAACAGTAGCAATTAGAGGTGAAGAAGAAGAAGAAAACTCATGATCATGATGATTATTGGTTTGTGAATTATTAATACTAATAATCAACAAATTAGGGGTATCATCGGCATCGGCAGCAAGGGGAGTGGCGGAGGCAGGCGGAGGAAGAAGCTGCTTGAGGTGGCGGTGATCGGAGGAGGAGGTGATGGAAGTAGCCGGAAAAAGGATAGGAAGGGAAATAGAATGAGGATGAAGGAGATGGGGATAGATAACGAGGAAGAAGAAGAAGAGAATGCAGAGGGGTACGTAAAGGATGGTGTTGCGGACTTTTCGGGCCATTATTTTTGGGGAAGTAAATGGGTGGGAGTGGAAATATATATAGAATATGATTGGTGTAATTCCCACTAGTATTAGGATTAGGAGTTGTATAAACTGCAATTCCATAACTTTATTGAGTTGATTAATCGACTGTGTACATTCATTACACTTATTTATTAGGTTATTCTCGTTTTAAAATAACTGTCAAGATCATTTGTTTTATTTTATGTGATGCAGTTACATTTTTAATGTATTATTTATTGTGTTTTTTTTAAAAAATATTTATTCTTATTTATAAATGAGTGAAGAATAAAATCAACATTCTATTAATTATAGTATAGGTTGTTTTTAGTTATTTTCGTATTCAAATTAAAACATTAAGTAATATATTTAATATACATGTTTTTATCAACTGCATCAATATTTTAGAACGGAAGAGATACATTTTAATTACGTATTTTTGTTATCATCTATTATAAAATGGTCTATGTTATTTAATAGGTTAGACATCTCAATCGAATGACCACAAAACATATAATGACCAGTGGCGGAATTAGGAAAAAATTTCGGGATGGTCTTGGTATATAAACTGTAAAGCTAAAAAAAATCGGGAAAAAAAATAAAAAATGTTGGTAGTGGGATTTGAACTTACAACCTAGAATTATGGAGACTGAAAAGAGTTTGTTCTTAAACCACTAAGATATAAGGTCTTTTGTTCAAGAAAAAAACACATAGCGAACTAATATTAACACTACTACTAATACAATAATAAAAATTTGGGGAGGGAGGGGAGGGGGGGGCTTGAGACCACGAAGGCCATAGGGTGGTTCCGCCCCTAATAATGACACATATTACCCTACCACCTTACATCAACTCACTCCACTTATCCTACTCTACCCACACATCCTTACCTACACATACATGCTCATCACCCTGACGGACCCTACATATTTATCCATCTTACTTTATCTCACCACCTCAGCCTACCATACTAGTAATATACCTAACCCTATATCACCCTACCATACCGCACCTTACCATACCTAGTCCCACCTTACCCTACCTCAATTTACATTACCTTACATTATCCTACCATACACTACATTATTTAAGCAGCCACCTTATCATACCCAACCTTACCTTACCTCTCACTTACCCTACCTTTTCTCACTACCCACCCTAATACCCTACTCTACCCTACCAAATATCTTACCCTACCTAACCCGACCACATCTAAACCACCCCACCCCACCTCACCAACATCTCATCTTACCCTACACACTACAAGAAAACTGTGAAATTACAACGTGCATTATGTGTCGTAATTTACCTTTTACGACGTACGTCCACGCGTCGTTTCGTATAAACTCATGTGGTAAAACTCAATTTTTAATTACAACATGCATTTTGGCACGTCGTAAATTTTCATTATGACGTCCACTTGAACATTGTAAAATGATTGATGTAAAAACAAGTCTCGTTTTAGGCATGTTTTGCACGTCGTAACTTGTTCCCGCCAATTGATTTACAAAGTGCGTAACACATCGTAATTTTGTAATTTTACAAAGTGTTGTGCATGTTGTAAACTGATTCCCGCCCATGTCGTAACAAACCAAATTTACAATAATACAAATACGTTTGCACATTATATTATCTATAATGAAATTTTAACAATAAAATGTCATTCAAAGAAAAAAATAATAATAACAATATAATCTGCTACAATTTCAAACCAAAGCATAAACAATATCTCAAAACAAGTCAAACAAAATATCTTACTTCATACATTACGTTACTTCACTCCCCCACCCACCCTACCTTACCCCACACCACCACCATCCTACTTAACCCCACCTCAACACCCACCCCACCCACCCCACCTTACTCTTCCTACCTCCCACGTGTCGTCAATTTTAATCTATTCCATCTATTTTCGGAGGTAATGAAAATGGTGATTTTTTTATTCCATTTCACAACCTTATAATCATACACAAACATTGAAATTGTATAAACAAAAAATCAATCCATTCCAGTCATGTGTAACAAACGAGCCAAAAGAGATACGGATTAGGTGGTACCTTAAGCACACATTCATTCTCATTTGGGAGGCAAGACACGGGATCTTGAAGACCAATTTGTTTTTTCATTTACGCATGCCTGGGGTTGACGCAATTTGTGTCATTTGCATTTCTTTTATAAATCTAATCTTCATGCTTTGCGCAACTGCTTTTGGATTACGGACTTGTGGTGACAGCTTCTTCCCTTGAGGTGGCATCATCGTTTTTTTGGCTTCACGAGAAGTGATAGTTGGGTGGACTTCAACCTCTCTCAACGAATTCTCGGCTATGATGAGGATCTTCATTGGAGACTAATATTTAGGGAAGTCATTGCATGTGCTTGGTATTTGGGAAATAAGTTTACTATGACTAGTTTAGAGTCGATTCCTAGTACTCATTTTCTTAGAACTATGGTTTTAGCTCGTATTAGATCAACTGGGATTGCTTTTATGTGAAGCAAATATTCAACCACACAGATAAAAATATGTATTATGTGGTGGTTTTTTGGTTGTATGATTTTTGATCGATATATATATATATATATATATATATATATATATATATATATATATATATATATATATAGGTTTCCCCTAAAAAAGCACACATTCATTCTTTGACTAAAGATGACATAACATATGCTCCCTCCGTCTCATTTTATGTCTTTCTTTCTATTTATGTAGTACCCAGATCCCGGATACTGAATCCTTATCCGGAATTGGAATGTTCGGCACGTGACTTTTAAAGAAAACCCTAAGACTCATGATAAAAGGGGCTAAACTGAGTTCATTGAGGGTCTAATGTTATCTTGACAAAGCTAAGTTATTTTTAAACCCGCTAAACTCTCTTGTAATATAATTGGATCCACACACTCGACTCCATAATGAAAAATGACATAGTTTCTTTGTCAAGTCTGTCGAAGAAGTTGTTGTCTGATCAAGCATGATTGAGCTTAATTTGCGACCTAATCAGTTTCTGTTGAGCCAAAGGAACAATAAAAGATTCAATTAGAATTCATGGAGTCATTGAAGAAGTGTTGGTCATCTCAAAACATAAATGTTCTGAACATATATAAGTGTATCTAAATGGGAGTTGTTGTACTTGTTAAGGAAACTGAGAAGACATTCTTGTGATCCAATAGTGGCTTAGTGAAGGCTGGTGAGTTGTATCACTTTATGTACCATAAGCTAAATTGGTAATAAAAAAATCTTATTAAAGGGTGGTTCAAATATAAGGTCAAACTTGGTACATGATTGACTGCAAGGTGGATGTTTTATATCTCCTTGTTTGAATCTTTCTAAACAACCGTGTCGTATACATTCTGCTCACTCATTGCTTTGTGGTTGGTGCTACTTTCTTTCTTAATTATATTTGAGTTGAGTGAATCCATAGCAAAACAACTGCATGCTCAAAGTTCACTAGTTTTTGAACTGTCACTACATCATACCACTTGTCGCTGCATGATTTGTTTATGCTTGTTTGAGCTGAATCAAAGTCTCTCTTGACTTGATTTGGTTATACATTGATTAGACAAAGGTTATAAATGCTTTTAATGTACACCTTAACCACTGGATCATTGATATTACTTGATACATTGAGGATCATAGCAATTACACGAATTGTCGTTGTAATAAACTCTAAAAGGGAAGTTTTAAGGAAATTTTGGTTCATAACCATTCAACCCCCCTTTTGGTTATCTAGTGACCCAATAGATCCTAGATTTGGTATCAAAGCCTGGAAATCTGTGCATACTTCTTGAAACATCATGAGCGTTGAATATGACAACAATGGTTGTTACAAAACCTCAAAAGGCATGTATAGTATGAGACCATCATATTTTACTTGAAATCACTATATTCATTTGAAAAGAGTTATGAGTTTGCATTTTGAATATCTATACATTTATTTATTGTATTTCATTGAGGATGGACTTTTCATCACAATGAAGACAAGGTTATTGGTGATGTTGTCGAGTCTAAACCTAAGACAAGACAAGAATGGGAAGAGGCTAATAAAAAGAAATTCTATATTAATTCTAAATCAATGAGCATCATGATGAATGCACCGAGTAATGAGGAGGCAATATATGTCTTTCAATGTAGCACATGCAACAAAATTTGGTTGTAGTTACATATGAAATATGAGGGAACAAATAGGGTTAGGGAATCCATTATTAACATCTTGATTCATTCATATAAATTTTTCGAAATTACCCTTACTCGGTCTATTTGTGAAATGGATGGCAGATTGATTAAGATCATTACCTCTTTGGATGGAAGATTGACTAAGGAGGTTCTTAACATCTTTCTATTATATTGCCGAGCTGAGCAGAGTCTCAGACTCTTACTATTATTTGTGAGCTAAGCAGGTTTTTAGCCTCTTTTTATTATATTTTTGTGTTAAGAAGGGTCTCGGCCTCTTTCTATTATATTGGTGAGCTAAGCATATTCTTAGCCTTTTTCTATTATATTGTCGAGCTAAGCAAGGTCTCAGTCTCTTTCTATTATATTGGTGGGCTAAGAAAGTTCTTAGCCTCTTTCTATTATATGGCCGAGCTGAGTAGGATCTCAACGTCTTTCTATTACATTGGTGAGCTAAGCATGTTCTTAGCCTCTTTCGATTATAGTTCCGAGCCGAGTAAGGTCTCAACTTCTTTTTATTATATTGGTGAGCTAAACAGGGTTAGACTCTTTACATTATATGGCTGATCTGAGCAGGGTCTTAGCTCATTTCTATTATATAAATGAGCTAAACAGGTTCTTAATTAGCCTATTTATATTATATTGTCGAGCTAAGTAAGGTCTCAACCTCTTTCTATTATATTGGTGAGCGAAACATGTTCTTAGCCACTTTATATTATATAATTGATCTCACAGAGTGTCTCTGTAATACCTACTCGACCCACTGCAAGCCCACTGAGAATCCATTCTAAGAGGGTCGTGAAGCTCTCGCCGTGACTTTAATAATAATACTAGAAATCCCAAAATAAATCCATCAAATTGTTCAAGAAAATCCATAAATGATTTTACTATTATTCAATAATTATTTTCGTTACAAAATTACAATAAATGAAATACAAGAGTTGTAACTATCTAACCAACTAACTTAATATGCGCAGCACATTCCATGAGACATTTACCTCTATTTTCTTTAAGTCTCAGTTGTTGACATCGCCTATACTTTCTTCTTTATCCCTCGACCAATAACCTGTATATATATATATATATATATATATAAGAGAAAAAAAACACAAAAGAAGAAAGAAAGAAAGTAAGTCAAAGAAAGAAAAGAGCTGATATGATAATAGTGATGTAGAAGTGTTATATATATTTAAATATATTATATATTATTTATAAAAAAATATCTTGAGTAAATTTTAGGAAAACAACGGAAGTCTTTTAGTTAACTGATTGAACAAATGGAAAGAACAGTTTTTTTAATATAGAAGTGCACGAGCATTAAGAAAACATGTCAAATTTATTTACAAACGCCAGCTTTGGCCGAGCCGATGAGGCAAGTACCGTCCAAACACCGTTTTACCATATGAATTTCAACCGCACTCCACGAGAACTAGCCATGCATGACGACTCTGGCCGATCGCCAAGGAAAAGAATCAACCTTCACCGTGCAAACCTCCTACACGGCTCCTGCCAACCTTATCTATGCCCTAGGACCCACGCACCAACCGTCAGCCCTTGCTTTCCCTGCTGTAGCATGAATTTTCGGGAAAAATGTATCGTCCCCACTCTTATAAGCGAGCACTCTAGCTACTGTCGGAAAGACTTCGAGTCAAAGGCCCCGAGACCGGTAACTAGACGTTCTCCTAGATCAGTAACTCTAATCCCCTAGCCACCAGAGCTTTGACAATTCCGTGCCACGAGCGAGCGCGCATTTTCTGTCAATTCCAGGTTTCATTTTTTATTGTTACAAAAAGTGTGTACTAGCTCAAAACAATCATTTGTTAATTTTAAAAAAATCATTTCAAAATGACTTCCGAATTTAAAACATCATTTTGATATAAGTAAAATACTTAAAAATAATTTAAAAAACACATTTTGACTTTATATCAAAATATAAAATGAACACACATCGCGACGACAATTAAAATATCTGAATATCCAGTATGGAACATCACCCCACTCGCACTATCTTGTTCAAACCCACCCAAACCGTGAATGCGCATAATGTCAAATCACCACTGCTCAAGCTACGCCATGAGATGTAATATTTTTGTTTGATATTAATATCATTTTCTTTTTTCTCCGTCTTGTACACAAGGTCCCGTCACTTACAAATCCTATTATATAAACTCCAACCCTACAATATCTGCCTTCCTTTTCGTCCTACAGTAATTTTAATTTTACGCTCTTAAATCTTAATTTCTTCCATAGTTAATTTCTTAGCTCGTCAGTAAACCCAAATAAGGTAGTAGTTAGTAGTACATTCATATCACCTTTACAGCTTCAATTTCTCTTTCAAAACTCATTGTCCAAACCGGGTTAAAGTGACAAGGCAACTTGATAACAAAAATATTGTCCGTGAGTTCGTCGGTAGTGTTTCGACTGGCTATGATACTAACTTTAAAGTGTTGGGTGCTGAAGAATAAATGGGAGCAGAGTCATTTTTGATTAGTTTGAAAACGGACGTGAATTATATACTTGTCCAAAACTACAAAAATGCATTTTGGGTTGAGATTATTTTCTCATGTGAAAATATACTTGGTAAGGAAATTGTACAAAGAAATGAAAGAATGAACAATGAGCAAGGCCGTCCCTCAATTTCTTAAGGCCCTATATAGAAAAGATAGGCCCAAACCCATATAACAGAATGTGCCTCATCTCCAAAACCTAGGTTATGAGGTGAGGGAAGTCCATCTCTTAATATGGAGGGTGATCTGATATGAATGCGATGTGGGACAACTTTTAATACGCCTCCTCCAGTGTGGCTATAAAGAGCAAGCAGGCAACATGACACACAAGGCATATAAAAAGCACTATAAGGCCAACAAAGAGGCTAACACTTGCACAAAAGGGTGGCTACGATCCAATGTAGAAAAGATAGATCAAACCCATATAAGAGAAGGGACATCATCCCCAAAACCTAGGTTATGAAGTGAGGGAAGTTCGTCTCTTAATATGGAGGGTGATACAATAGCAAGTGCCCAATGTGAGACAACTTTTAACACTAAGCCAATTTATCAAGATGGGCCTTTTGAAAGAGAAAACAAATGGTGTTAATGGATATTATACATGTTCAGTATAATAGACTCGTTGAACCAAAATTTTTTTGTAGGCCCTAAATTTTATAATTTCCGAGTCTGCTGCAAGCAGTAGTGCTCATAGCTACGCCATGGAATGGGACTGACAATGAGCAGGGAAAAGATATATGCGTGGATTTCTAATTACAAAACAGATGTGTGTGTGTGTGTGTGTGTGTATATATATATATATATTTTTTTTAATTTTTTAATTTTTTTTTATTTTTTTTGAGAAGACAAGTGAAAAAAGCAGTTAAACCCTAACTAGTGAGGGCGCCGCCCCGATCCCATGCAGGAATGCTTGAGGAGAGGTTAATCAGAATAACACAGAGCTTAGAGTCAAGAGTTGTCTTGAACCGGCTGCATTGAAGTTTTATCATTGGAAATCAATCCTTTTACGAGAATCGAACATACGACCTCCAGAACATGGTGGGGACTTCACTACAACAACAATCCTCACCACTGCCCATATCAGGGGATTTTGAGAAGACAAGAGAAAATATATTTAAAGAGGTGTATTAAGAATTAGCAATGGTGTAACTAACTTATATCTTTAATTGTTCATTCCCAAACTGACGTCAGTTATAGTTGATTCCATATACCGACATCCGTTGCACTTTAAACATAATTATAGGTTGATAAATTTCAATATTTATTTGTATTTACCCTCGATAAATAAAGTGATGATTAGGAGATAGATGATAAGTAATGTAATTGTAATCTTATAATAAGTTGATAACACATGTTTAAAGTGAACATGCAATTCAAAGTAACCAACCGATAAAAAAAATTGAGGAAAAAATATTTTTTTCTTAATAAGGTCCGCCAAACAAGCAGCCAAAAAATCACCCGGGGGTGTGGAACCCCAAAGTGTTCGAATAGAAACAGATAATCCGTATCTAGCTAAAATATACGCTCGGACACATCCGCCTAATAAACACAAAGGAAACATAAGTAAAATTGGGCAAAAGGGCCAAACAGTCCTGAACTAAAAAACCATAAGTTGTCAAATCTGCTACTGGGCGCCGAATGCGCGAAATGCACGTCAGCCAGTCACTCTCCACTTCAAGCCTCAGAATCCCTAGGTGCTCCGCCTGAGCTCCATGTATTCAACTGGGTCGCCTGGATCAAAGTGATACGCAAAGGAGTGCAGTATCTGTCCATGTGAATCTCGGAAAATGACCCCAATGCCTACTCCCGCCTCTGTAACCGATGCATCCACATTACTCCTAACTACGCCATGCGGGGGCTTCATCCAATTATGCGGTAAATTATGCACCGAAGCTTGAGTCTGGTAAGTGTCCATAGCCTGCACATATTCAGCCGCAGCTGCCAGAGATTGTCTGCAAATCGCAGAGACATAAACTGCCTGGTTATCGAACACAGCTGAGCAACGTGCTTTCCAGATTCCCCACATAAGCCACACAAATCTAGCCATATCAAGAGCACCCAGATCCTCAAGCAGCCGAATAAAAAACTCCGAGAAAGAACAGAGCAGAGATGCTGTAAAGCCCCACCGAATGGCGACGCCCTCCAAACTCTAGCCGCCACTTTGCACTCAAAGAGTACATGTCTCATTGTTTCCAAAGTCTCCCCACATGCTAAGCAGATACCATCCCCCACATTCCGCCGTTGCAAGCCTTGGCCAAGATGAAGACAATCATGCAAACAACGCCATAGAAAATGTTGAACCCGTTGTTGGACCGGAAGCCTCCAGCAGCTCCTCCAAATCTCTTTTTGCCCCGTCGAGGTAGATGGTCCTGCCATTAACGATGGCCTACGCAGTGATAAGGCCAAAAAATATCCCGACCTAACAGTATAGACTCCCCTATGATCATAGTGCCAAATCTGTCGGTCCAGGTGCTCACCATAGGCCATAGTAGTCTCCAAGATGGCCTCTGCCTCCCAAGGTCTAAATAAGTACCGCACTCTCTGCATATCCCATACTCTGGAGCCATGTATAAAAAGGTCTGAAACATTGGAATAAGCCGGAAGCTCATGCCCTGCAAAAGGTATGCGAAATGAAGGTTGTCGGTTTACCCAGGCGTCATGGAAAACATACACCGACTCCCCATCCCCCACTCGCCATCTTAGTCCATTATATAGGAGGTCTCGTCCTTTTAATCCTCTATTATCAATCCTCTATAAAAAATCACATACTCATGAGAATATTAAATCATATATACACGTACAATATAATCAAGATATATTTAAAGTAAATTGTAAACAGATACATGTTATTCAAGGATATTTTCTTTTTGAGGAAAAGGATATTAAATATCACAAATAATAATAATAATAGAAAAAAAAAATGATTATGTAAATGCTCAGTTTATTCATACAATTTGATAACATAAATTTAGTAACCCAATATTTTTTAAATTCCTACAAAAATATATCGTGTATAAAAATCGGGGCGTTACGCCGTTACAGTCTCAGCCTCGTACAATTATATTGGTGAGCTAAACAAGTTCTTAGCTTATTTATATTATATATCCAATCTAAGCAGGGTCTCAGCCTCTTTCTATTAAATTAGCCTCATTCTAATATATTATTTGATTTGAGCAGGGTCTCAGCCTCTTTTTCTTATATTGTGAGTTGGGCATATTTTAGTCTCATTTAGAGCCAAACTCAGCAGTTACTTATGCAAATTGGAATGCAATATGATCTTTTAATCCTTTGGTTTTCTAATGTAAACTAAGCGAGGTCTCGATGGGAGTCAAATTGTAGTGTATTTATTATATGAGATTACCTCCTTTTACGAGTTATTCATGGTTATTTTGGGCTATTATGGGTAGTATATGAACGATATTCACTTATATGCATGTTTCGAGACTAAAGGCATTTTCGTCCTAAAAACTCGTGTTTTATGTGGATTTCATACGTTCTACATCAATGTATATTATGCCTTGGTGTTCGTGTCTTTGTTTTCAGGCTTAGATTGATGTATAAGGTCGAGAATAAGGAAGAGAGTCTCGAGAAAGAACGAGATTTGGGTCCAAGGAGGAAAAAAGAGTGAAGAATCATTGACGAAATCTGAACCAGTCACTTCCGGGGCATTTTGGTCACACCTGGAGACACTTTCAGGAAGAGTTGTCTTCATGAAGGTTGTAGGTAATTGAACTATCTTTCCAACGCATCTTGAATCGTTCAAATCGAAACTCTACACAAGAAGTTATTGCTGATTTACTGAAGACAAGATCCAAACGAGCGTTTACGGAGCAAATTTACATACATCGAGTTGGCTTTTCTGGCAAACGGGCGTTTGCCTTGCCACAAACGCCCGTTCGCAGTCGGGATGCGGCAAAAACCTATAAAAACCCTTTTTTTCGGTCCCATATTATATCTATTCAATACTTAGACGTTTTAGGGTTTCTTAGGTTACGGTTTTTTAAGGTGGTTTAAACACCCTTTGATCCCCATATTCCATAGATTAATTCCATTGATTCTACATACTTTTATTATATTAAATTTCTGTTTCAACACCAAAGATTCGACTTTTAGCTTGATACCTTTACTCAATATTCAAGGTTTGATTTTTATGATGATTATGCTTTCGTTTATTATTGTTCTTAGTATAATTTCCTTTAATTACTTCGTTGTTTGTATGTTTATGAGTAGCTAAAGTAGTTGTGTAGCGAATTATGTGAAAACGGGTGAAAATCCCAAAGGGGATGAGATGGTAGTTGTGTAGCGCTTAATTAAGCGTTTGTATGATGAATTCATGTTCTAAAACTTGTTTTGATTGTTTTAATTGCTTTGAATGAGATTGACAACCTTGTTTCTTTGTTACACACATATCGAGCTTATATATGTATTTTGCGGCGAGGTGTGGGATACGGGTATTAGAATCACTAGACATAGCCTTGATTGTTAGATTGACAACCTAGCTAGACGTTAGGACTATGCCTATGTGAGGTTCTTATCAGGTTCCCGAGCGGCTCATTATTCTGGTCAACCATGTTAGGCGAGTTAGCTTTCTAAAGGGAAGGTTAATAAGCCTAGTATAGGGGGTTAAGCGAGAGTTGTTCAGACCTTAATGCAAGAATAAGGAGTTGACACCCGTGGATGTCATATAAACTGAATTGGATAGGTAGGTCGGTTAAGACACACTCTTTGTCAAGTCTTTCCTGTGGGGTAAAAGTAACCTGTTGGATCGTAGTTCGGCTATGCCTTTTAATCACCTAGATAAATCCGTTAGAATAATATTTATTTTCTGCATTAGCTATAATACTTTTCACTTAATATTGACCTGAACCAAGTTTAGACGTCGACTTTGGTACTTCACTATTACTCCCTGTGGATTCGACCTTGAAACCACTATACTACCGTTGACCCGATACTCTGTCGGTTAAGGTTAGCGGTTAAGTATTTTGCTATCAAAAAATTTTGGCGCCGTTGCCGGGAGTACATGGTGAATATCTTGCAAGTTGGTGAAAGCTTGGGCTTAGTCGTTTTATTTTATTTTTATTTTTTTCCTTTTCTTTTCTTGATGGAGTTCAGTATATTGAGCGTCACACACCACCTATTTGTGGTGGTGGTGGCGAGATACTTTGATTGTGTGGTGTTGTTTTACGAGATCTTACGATTGTAAGCTACAATGGATAGAGTCTCACCTCCACACTACCAACCTGAACAACAAGGGATGACAATGAACCAATATGCACAAAAATGGTATGCACCTCAACTTTATATATCGCCAGCAGAGTAACCGAGTTCTTGGGATTATCGATTGCCCTAGTGCAAACCGAGAATCAATACTCTGATTATTCGAATGGAAACAGTAATAGACAATTTGGTGGGAACGGGCATGATTCAGGGGAATGGGATTGGTGATTTTCAACCAGTCCAACAATATCAACCGGTTCAGCAGAATTGCCAGAACTTTAAACCGGAGTTCAACCAAGCGAATGTCAACCGAAGTCTTTGCAAATGCTAAGGGATGAGGGGTATCAAGACCATGTTTCCCAACAACTCCTGCAACAACTTATACAGCAGCAGCAGAGTCAGTATGACCATTCTGTATCTCAACCACAAGAGGAATACGAGATTGATCCTGGACATGCTGAAGAAGAACGGGAAGTTGAGATAATAGAGAGCTGGTAGAGAGGGTTTACGTGGCGAAAGTCGAGAGATGCGGATACACCATAGTTTCGACTAGGAGAAGCGGATGGATGAGTTGCGAGAGGAGATCACGGAATCTATGGATCGATTTGGGCACTCCAATCGAAGGAGTGTGCGAGGTGAGTATAGAACCTCCATGACTAGAGCGCGAATGGGCACGTAGGAAGAACATGTTGCTAGACATATCCAAGGATCTCCTTTCGCTTAAGGAAGCCGGGAGCTAGAACATGAAAAAGAGGCTTGTGCACATGAGGTGAATAAGGTTGCAGAGAGGAAGGCGTGGTGAAGAAGTTCGGTGGAAGTGATGTTGATGAATTGGTTAGTGGTAGAGAGGGAGTATGCCCAACCAAAGAAAGCAAAGAGCGAGAGAGGATGGAAGCGGAGTTGAAAGCTATGCAAAAGGAGTTACTGTTGTTGAGAGGATCTCGCAATTTTAGGATGAGCAAGTGGCGAGTTGGGATTGCCCATAGCACCATCACATTCTATTGAAATATCGATGATACCTTGGTGGAGTGTACTGAGTGGGGCCGACTATTGTTTTGAGTGAGCAAGAAATCTTTGGTAATGAAAGCGCTCGGGATGAAGAACAAGCGCAAGATTTTGAGATGGAAGCGGTGCAAGCTGTTGTCTACTACACCGCATTCCCACGATATACAAAATGATGACTTGATAGAGGTATGGTAGATTCGATCGTGGTCATCGATTATGTGGAGATCGAGACTAAGGAGATGTTGGGATCGCTCATTCTCTTATCAAACTCACTTGTGGATTGAAATCAAGTTGATGAGCCACTAAAATTGAAGCCACCGGATGGATTGGTGATTCGATACGATGGTCCCGGATTACTTCACTCATCCACCTTGTGATGATGAGTATTATGAGATCAAGTTTTCACTCCATCCGGTGAATGCGGCTCAAAGAAGTGTGAGAAAGAGACCACATTGGGAAGAGGTAGCATCAAGGACCAAAAGAGGTAAGTTTTAAGACAATTCAAGTTCCATGGTTCTCGCTTTGTTCACTTTTCTCAAGCTATTGGTCTTCTTGAGTCTAGATTTTGGTTGACGAGTTTTGATTCTTATGTGATGAGTGTATGTTTGAGATGTTTTGAGTCGTTTATGATTTGAGTTTGTTAAGCGTCACCCGGTTGAGCCAACGACGTAAAACACAGGCGCTTGTGGGAGGCAACCCACCTTTTTGCTTTATTTGTTTAGATCTTATTGGGACCCTGAGAGGATATTTTACACCCGATTCTTGTTTTGACATGCATGATATAGCCGATATTTTCTTTATATATACATCTCCATGTTTGTGTTACCTACACTTAAGGTTTCGGCCTTTCGTTGTAGAGAATTCTTTGTGTTTACTTTGTAGCACAGGCACCCTGGGAGATACATTTGCAGTTGTTGCATTGCATTGGATGAGCTTTGCCAACAATTCAGCTAAGTTTTTTTTCCCTTTCTCACTCACACTGCCCGGGGCGATTGCTTCGTTTAAGTGGGGGTAGGAGACTTAGCTTCACTGTTTTTGTTGATAAATTGTAATGCCATGTTTTCATGTACTTGAATGATTTGTAGTCTTAGTTTTTGCTATATCGTGTGAATTTGGGCCATATTTTAAAAAATTTCATGGATTGATGTTGTGTTATATGTTGAATCATTATATCCTTAGTTTAAGTGTTTTACAATTGAGTAAATGCATGCAAGTTAAGTCGTGATCGTGTTGTAAAATGGACTACACACGTAACTTAATAGCTTCAATATCATGAGTTATGGTAATTAGTGATGCTTATAGTTGTCATAGTCTATTCATTACCTAGAACTTATATGATTAACTTTGAGGCGAAATAGAAAGGTCAATCTTGGTATTTTAAGGGATGACGGTCCTGGCATTTCTTTGACCCGACTAGAGCCAAATAGCCAACCCTGTACATAATTTCCACAGAATCCCCTCTGAGCCTTTGTAGGGTGGTTAGACCCCCACCCGAACTTTAGCCATTTGTGATTGAGCCTATAATTACCGACCCTTAGCCTTTATTTGTGGTCTCCATTTCTTTGGTACCATACGAGTGAGTTTTAATCTTATTTTGGGCACACTTGCTAGCACAAGTGTGGGGTGGTGAAGATGTGTATCAAAGTATGGTGTTGGTAAATCTTTTGTACTACGAATGAGAAGGGATAGAAAAAGCGTTGGTGTTTGGTTTATGAAAAAAAAAATCAAAATCATTCAAAAAAAAATGGAACGAAGTGTTTGGAAAAAGTTGAGTCAAAGAATGTTTGATGATGGCTGTGTATTAATTCTTCCAAAGTGGCATTGGTGGACGAGTTTTCATTGAATCATGTTTGGATTTTAGAGTAAAGAAGGAGAATGCTTGCTTGAACCAAGCTAAGGAGGTGAGTTATGAGGCAATTTCAAGAAGTTTTGATTAAGCTCACTCGTTTTTCTCTTTTGATATTCTTTTTATCCTTTCGTTTAGCCCCGTCCCCTAGCCTAACTTTACAACCGTTCAAGTCTGCTGACCTTAGTTAGCCTTGATTTGACCTCGATTAGTGGAGATGTTTATGAAGTATAAGCCTATGGTGTAACAACAATAGTCATGCATCTATTATCGGAACAGGTTAACTATGATGAATGAATGAGAAGCTATGCACACACTCACATTCCGTTTTTGTAATAAGGTAGGATTAGACTCGATTGCATTTGCACTGGTTGTTTTCACTTGCCCTTTGCATATGATGATCCCGTGTATGACTACAATGTTGACTCATGTTACATTTTAGAAAGTCGCTTTGTTTGCTCGAGGCGAGCAAAAGCTAAGTGGGGGTACTTGATGGGAGTCAAATTGTAGTGTATTTATTATATGAGATTACCTCCTTTTTACGAGTTATTCATGGTTATTTTGGGCTATTATGGGTAGTATATGAAGCGATATTCACTTATATGCATGTTTGAGACTAAAGGCATTTTAAGTCCTAAAAACTCGTGTTTTATGTGGATTGCGTTACGTTTCTATCAATGTATATTATGCCTTGGTGTTTGTGTCTTTGTTTTCAGGCTTAGATTGATGTATAAGGTTGATAATAAGGAAGAGAGTCTCGAGAAAGAGCGAGATTTGGGGCCAAGGAGGAGAAAAGAGTGAAGAATCATTGACGAAATCTGAACCAGTCACTTCAGGGGCATTTTGGTCAAACCTGGAGACACTTTCAGGAATATTTGTCTTCATAAAATTTGTAGGTAATTGAACGAGCTTTCCAACGCATCTTGAATCGTTCAAATCGGAGCTCTACACAAGAAGTTATTGCTGATTATTGAAGAAAGGATCTAAGCAGCGTTCTGACGGAGCAAATTTACATCAAATGAGTTGGCCTTTACGGCAAGCGGGCGTTTGCCTTTCCACAAACACCCGTTCGCGGTCGGGATGCGGCAAAAACCTATAAAACCCCCTTTTTCGGTCCCATATTATATCTATTCAGTACTTAGACGTTTTAGGGTTTCTTAGGGGCGATTTTAGGGCGGTTTTTGAGTAGTTTAAACACCCTTTGATCCCCATATTCCATAGATTAATTCCATTGATTCTACATACTTTTTATTAGATTAAATTTCTGTTTCAACACCAAAGATTCGACTTTTAGCGCAGTACCTTTACTCAATATTCAAGGTTTGATTTTTATGATGATTATGCTTTCATTTATTATTGTTCTTAGTATAATTTCCTTTAATTACTTCGTTGTTAGTATGTTTATGAGTAGCTAAATTAGTTGTGTGGCGAATTATGTGAAAGCGGGTGAAAATCCCAAAGGGGATGAGATGGGAGTTGTGTAGCGCTTAATTAAGCGTTTGTATGATGACTTCATGTTCTAAAACTTGTTTTTATTGTTTTAATAGCTTTGAATGAGATTGACAACCTTGTTCCTTTGTTACACACATATCGAGCTTATATATGTATTTTGCGGCGAGGTGTGGAATACGGGTATTAGAATCACTAGACATAGCCTTGATTGTTAGATTGACAACCTAGCTAGACGTTAGGACTATGCCTATGTGAGGTTCTTATCAGGTTCCCGAGCGGCTCATTATTCTGGTCAACCATGTTAGGCGAGTTAGCTTTCTAAAGGGGAGGTTAATAAGCCTAGTATAGGGGTTAGCGAGAGTTGTTCGGACCTTAACGCCAAGAATAAGGAGTTGACACCCGTGGATGTCATATAAAGCTGAATTGGATAGGTAGGTCGGTTAAGACACACTCCTTGTCAAGTCTTTCTGTGGGGTAAAAGTAACTGTTGGATCGTAGTTCGGCTATGCCTTTTAATCACCTAGATAAATCCGTTAGAATAATATTTATTTTCTGCATTAGCTATAATACTTTTCACTTAATATTGACCTGAACCAAGTTTAGACGTCGACTTTGGTACTTCACTATTACTCCCTGTGGATTCGACCTTGAAACCACTATACTACCATTGACCCGATACTCTGTCGGTTAAGGTTAGCGGTTAAGTATTTTGCTATCAGTCTCATTCCCTTATTATATACAATTGGCTAAAGAATTCATGCCCTTATCATTTCCCATAGAAGGATTTCTAGATTTCTATTATATCAATGAGCTAAGCAAGCCTCAGTCTTTTCTTGTATTAGATCAACAAGCTAAGTAGATCTCAACCCCCTACTAGGAGATATGAATATACTTCAGTCTTATATTATTATGGACTAGTTTAGTATATCTTGGTCTCATCTTATACAACTTAAACATGCTTCAACCTTAAATTATTATCAACAAGTTGATCAAATGTCAATAAAGTGACTTAAACTCTATATCTGGTAGAACTAATTTGGTAGTCAGCTGAGTGATGGTCAGCTGAAAAGTGTATCAAGTCTTTGAAAGTCGGTGGGAAGTCTGTTGAGTTTCTTACAGTGTGTTAGACTCTTTGAGGGCTTGGATGCAGCTGAGTTCTACGTCTGGGCAATGATCAGCTAAGTGGGGTCATCAGAGGGACCCAACATCTGGGCATTTATGGCAATCCGAAAAAGATCCTTTGACGGTTAAGGTTTAAGGATTTGTGCCTATAAATACCAACTGTATTGATCTTTTTAAAGTGCGTAATCCGTCTAAAATTCAGTGCATAGTAAAATATCTCTTTTCTGTCCGTGGAGTAGTCGGCACAACGCCGGAAACCACATTAAATCCCGTGTTCTTCTTGTTTCTATTATTTATGTTGATTATTACTATTAGATTGCATCAGTCATTTATCTATCTTGCATCTGGGTTCCCTATCCTGTTATAACAAGCGGTATCGAGCATTGGTTTAGGAATCATTTATGCGAATGAATTTTATCTTCACCAAGACCACTTACATGTACTGAAACACGTGATAAAAGTTCTATTCTTTGGCAAGAAAGATGAAAGCGATTAACGTAAAAATTGATAAATTCTGAGGAAGAAAATGTTTTAGTCAGTGGAAAATCAAGATGCGGGCCTTGTTAAAACAACAAGGATTGTGGACTCATTTATCGGCAAAGGAGATGTGATTCGGCCAGATTATGCCCGGTCAGAAGAGAAAGCACGTTCAACCATCATGTTGTGCTTATCTGATGATGTTATCATTGAAATTACTGAGGAAGGCAGAGCTGCCGAGTTGTGGGCAAAGCTTGAAAGCTTTGTATATGACTAAGTCATTAACCAACAAATTCTTTCTTGAAGCAAAGGCTATTTAGTCGAGGATGCATGAAGAAGATGCGAGGAACATCTTGATCATTAAACACAATATTACTTGATCTAAGGAATATTGATGTTAAAGTTGAAGATGAAGATCGACCCTAATTCATTGGTGTCATTACAGATTCATATGAAAACTTTGTGTTGTCCTTCATAGTTGGGAAGGATCTGGTGGCTTTAGAGGATGTATGGGCAGCCATGCATGCGGTGAGACACAAAGCGGTGATGGTGAGACAATCAGGCTCTTTGGACTAGTAGTCGGTGATAGTGGAAAAAGGCATGGGCGGAAGAAGAAATCCAAGAAGAGTAGTTCAAAGGTCCTAAGTCCACAGATATACGTAATTCTTGTAAGAAAGCGGGGGGTGGAATTCCAATTGTCCAAGAAGAAAAGCGACGAGGAGAGCAATTCTAGCTACTTGATTGTGGGCTGCTTGAGCATTCTTATGAGGATCTGGTTTCAATGGTTGGGGATTGACACATCATGTTGATGTTTGGATCTTAGATTCTAGAGCATCCTATCGTATTTGTCCACACAAAGAGTGGTTTCTACTTATGAAGCGAGATAAATGGTGGTCATATTTCTATGGCAAACAACAAGGTGCTGTAAGATAGGGAATTGGCTCAATTAATTTGAGGACAAATGATGGTAGATTCTATACAACTGAAAGATGTTAGACATGTTCCATAGATGATCAAGAATTTGGTATCTCTTAGTCTCTCTTGGAATGATGGGGTTCAATTTCAAAGGAGAAGGTGGAGAAGCTGAATGTCTACAAAGATTCGATTGTGGTCCTCATAGGTATCAAGATGGGAACCTTGTATATATTACAAGGATCTAGTGTATCTGGCTATCTTTGTTGTAGCATCCTCGGTGATTCATCAGTCCACAATGATTCGGTTGTGGCACATAAGACTTGATCACATGGGTGAAAGAGGAATGCAAGTCCTTTCTTGGTGAGTTTTCTTGGGGATATAAGGTCAAGACAATGGACTTTGGTGAGCATTGTGTGTTTGGGAAGCTACATAGAAGCAAGTTAGCCACGAGCAAACACGGTGCAAAGACATCACTTGATTATATCCATTACGATTGATGGGGTCCATCAAAGGTGGAATCATTGGGTGGTCACATATATTTTGTGTCATTCATAAATGACTATTCAAGAATGACTTGGGTGGTAATGATGAAACACAAGAGTGAGGCATTCAATAATTTCAAGCGTAGAAGACTACAGTGGAGAATCGAGACAAGCAAGTAAGTCAAGAGGCTTAGGGACAGGATAATGAGTGCAGAATTGCGCTTATCGAGTTTGATACATTCTATAACGATGAGGGTATTTCGGACATCATACGATCAGGATTACACCTCAGCGAGAATGGTGTAGTTGAGAGGATGAATCAAACTCTTCTAGAGAGGACATGATGTATGCTCTCTAATGCTGGTTTATCAAGGAGATTTTGGGCAGAGGCTGTAACCACAGCATGCTACTTAATCAACATGATTCCTCACACAGGGATCAATCTCAAGACACTATTTGAGATATGGCCAGGCAAGCCTGCTAACTACTTAGTTCTAAGGGTTTTTGGAAGCACAGTTTACTCTCATATAAGTGAAGGAAAACTAGAACCAAGGGCTAAGAAGGGAGTCTTTGTAGGGTATGGAGATAGGGTGAAAGGTTATAAAATTTGGTCATCAGCAAAGAATAGAGTCATACTCAGTAGAGATGTAGTCTTTCATGAAAAATCTATGAATAGCTCATCGGTAGGGAGGTCTCTTTGAATCTAAAACTAGTCTTTGAATCTGAGAGGGTTGAGAAGCAGGTGGAGCTTCAAGTGGAGTCAATTTGAGATGCAACATTAAGGTGATCCAAGTCAACACTCATCTGATTTGGTTCTTGAACTAGAGGCTAATCCAAGCGGTCCAGGCCGAACAAAGTCTGTGAGCATCAAGCAGAGGAACATTGGTCAGTGAGTATAGTTGTCGGTGAGATCTAGAAGATCAAATGTTGGGTACCTCCCAAGATGTATGGTTTTGATGATATGGTTGGATATGCACTTCAAGTTGCGAGGAAGAAGTGGATGGTTTTGAACTCTCTACTTACAGGGAGAGCGGTGACATGTTCAGAAGCATCTCGATGGAGTTCTTTGCCATGGGAGATGAAATGGAGTCATTATTGAAGAATCATACTTGGGATCTAGTTAAACACCCAGTTGATAGGAGAGTTGTTACTTGCAAATGGATCTTCAAAAAAAGAAGGAAGGAATGGCGAGAGGCGAAGGGGTCAAATATAAGAAATGTTTGGTTGTAAGAGAGTTGAGACGAGAAATAAAGGGTAGACTTTGATGAGATATCCTCACCAATAGTGAGACACACTTCAATCAGTATTTACTAGCAATGGTGGCACAACAAGATCATGAACTTTAGCGATTAGATGTGAAGACAACTTTTCTACATGGTGAGGTAGATGAAGAGATATAAATGACTCAACGAGAGGGTTTCAAGTTCGAGGCACATAAAATTTTGTGTGCAAGTTAAAGAAGTCCTTGTATTGGTGAGCGAGGCTCTGAGCGAGTGGTATAAAAGGTTTGTGATTATATGATCCAACTAGGTTGTAACAGGTGTCCATGTGAGTGTTGTGTGTATCACGATCGGTGAAAGATAGATCACATATCTATCTTGTCTGTATGTAGTTGACATGTTGATATTTCTTTGAAGCGAAGGTGATATTCAAAATCGAAGAACATTCTCAGATCTTGAGTTTGAAATGAAATATTTAGAGTCTTTGCGAAGAAGATTTTGTTAGGAAATCTCTGGCGGGAGCAGTGAATTCAAATTTATTTCCTAATTAACGAGGATCGACTTCATTTAAACAACAAGCATAAAAGAAGTAGACGGTGGTTACCTTGCCTGATCTAAAAGATCGACGATTTGACCGTCTAAGGAGAGTAGTGGTGCACGGAGCTGCCCAAGCGTTTGGCCTCTACCGCTAGTCCACATGAACAACCCGGCGGAATCCACCAATGGATTGCTACTAGAAAAACTCGGTTGCTAGACCGGCCTTTTCTCTCTCACAAAACTCTCTCTAGAAGCTCTCGATTTTTCACAAGAAACTATT
This sequence comes from Gentiana macrophylla, assembly GCA_026214975.1. NCBI lineage: Eukaryota > Viridiplantae > Streptophyta > Magnoliopsida > Gentianales > Gentianaceae > Gentiana > Gentiana macrophylla. Next base: position 36,948,362 of record CM047806.1, on the reverse strand, counting down.
ATTCTTTTGGAATTGTGATTTACAAAAGAGCTAGCCAAGCCTCTCCTTTTATAGAGTGACATGCGCCCCTAGTCAATCCCAATCTGATTGGGAGAAGTGATGAGAGTCAACTCGACTACGATTTCTACATGTTTTATACCCCGTTGCGACTTCGTTTTACTTAAATCCGGGAATATCGGCTCGATTTGACACATATCTCACCGTTTGATGTTTACAAGATACGGACTTATAATCCGAGATTCTCGGTTTTTTGATGTATTTATTATACTCTCGGTCACCCTAGTGTCCTGCGAGGGTTACGTGTGGTATTTGTTGTGATTTTGTCCAGGAATTAGGTGTTCGGCATGTTTGAAAGGCGAGATATGGGGATTGGGCGTGTGCCGAATCTTAGCACAACGACTAGTTTACTAATGGATAAGTATTGGTGCAAATACATGACAAGATCAGCAGATGTATTTGCAACATAAAGTCACGTATAACATATCATATTAAGCGGTACCGCATAAGATAATTATTCAGGCCGGATAATTATCCAGCTGCCGTTATCACGTGATGGCATGAGGCTGCATACTATATCACATTTGAGATGCTGAGGGGAGGAGATGGGCCGACATTGATTATATCAATTAGTCAAGTTGGCCGACTTCTTTAAGTTGGCAATAACCATATATATATACATATGTTTTATTCTAAGTGAAAGACAGCAAAATATTTCTATTGATATGTTAACTTTCCATTTTATATGTTACCATTAACTTTCCAATTATTAGCAGCAGAGTTTCCAAATAAATATAGCAGCAGCAACAGATTTCCATATTTATATATATTAACAGAGTATTTTCAATTTTCCTCGCTCATGGGTTCGAAGTTTGGTCCGGTTTTGTCTATATAGGTATATCTTTTATCTTTCTTATGTTTGAGTGTATTAATTATATGATGAAATCTGGCATTTTGTAGTCGTAATGAGTAGCTAATCGTTATATAGCGATTTATCGATAATCACTTAAATCGAACCTAGTTTATTGATTGAGGTGTTCTTGATGTTGTGATTGTTAATTCTCGATGCTACCGTAGTTTTAGAACATATTCTAAATCACGTTTGTTGAATTGATCACTCGTTAATCATATTACACGTATCTTCTTTATATATGTATTTTGCGAGAGAATCACGAAACAGGGTTCTAGAATCACCCTGTAAAACCGACTAAGTTGTTTAGATTCGGTTTCGTGTGTGAGGTTTATATCAACTTTGTTGAGCGTTTCATTGAGCGTAGACCGTGTTAGGTCGGTTAAATCGGTCGTGGATTTGTTGAACTGACATAGGAAGGTAGATTATTGAAATAATGTCTATTCTCGGAATTAGGAAATGACACCCTACGTATGACATCGAGAATGTTTAAGTGAATCAAGAATACCTCGGACTTAGCTAGGGGTTTGGTAAGTAGTTGATTGGAACATTACTCGGCTATCTCTTTTAATCGTTTAAAACTCTCGTTTTAATTAGTCGTTGGAGAAATAGCACTTGGTAGTTTAATAACCTTTCCAAAAATCGTGTTGATCTGAACTAAAGGCGATGCTAGTTTTGGTACTTAACTAGATTCACTGTGGGATTGCGACCTTGCTTTCGCTAGTTTTATACTACTCTGCCGATCAAAGTTGGTATACTATAAAGCGGCCATCAAGAAGCTTCCTAGTAGATTGGTAAGAAAGAAAAGCATTTTTCCAATAAAATATGGAAAGTATCTTTGATTGAATTATATCATTTACAATGCAAGTATGAAAAGATTCACAACAATTGAAGCTAAACAAAATAAACAACCATTCCCAATCAACACAAGAGATTATACTATCTCTACAACATCATCTTGGCTAGTGTAGAACTAGCCACTCATGATATGAACACCAACATGTCAAGGTTAGTGTTCATAATTATTAGAACAATTAAATCAAGGTAAAGGTTAAAATTTTACCAATCACAAGCTATGAACTCAAAGATGAAGAGTATTTGTGATATGGTAGGTGAGGAGAATAAATTAGACTCTTAATTGCTACACCTGCCAATATGGTATGCGCCATATGCTACTGGTGTGTGCCAATCTTCTCTTTGTGTGTAATTGGCATGGGCCAATGGGTGTTGGCGTGCGACAACCTATGACTTGGTAGTTGGCTGCTGACACCATGCATTATATGCTCTGTTCAGAATTTGAATTCCTTAATTGGCGTAGGCCAATGTGTCTTGGCGTGCACCATATACACATGGAAGACTCCCTGATCATGTTATTTCCATATACTAGAGCTTAGAGTCAACTATATGGAATCAAGTGACCCTTCTGTCTTAGCCGTTTTAGCTTTTCCTTTACCGTTTCGTCTTTACTTACCGAAAGTAAGTTTACTTTGCCGGTTCACGGTTTTCTTCTTTGCTTGGTGAGGAAGAATCTTTGTACTTCATGATCTTGGGTGGGGTGAGATCGGTGTACACCATATTAATATACTTCACTTGTAGTATGACTCGAGACTTGTCCAAGGTCATCTGGACTTCCTTGGTTACAAGTCGGACCTTTAATGTCTACATTGCTTTCTGCTTGGTGCTTGGTGGCTTCACTCTGCCGAATATACATTTTTACTTTGCCGTCCTACCAACTAGTACAATACTTGTCGACTCAACTTATACAACATGTATGGACTTTAAGTAAGACTTATCTGAGAGAATTCTAACTTATTTCGGGCTTGCTATAAATTTGGTATGGCTATCATCAAAACATAATAAAATGTTCCTAACAATTTCCCCTTTTTGATGATGCCAAAACCCTCATAAGCCTAAACATAAGTGATCAAAATTTTCATAATACACAGCAGATTAAAAACTCAATAATTTTATTCATCCATCATAGGGCAATAAGATATTGCATATTTTCATTTAAAGGCAGGGCACATAGAAGTAATCTAGAAATCATTCGGATATTGTGTAAGATCTACTTCTTCACATCTTCAATTTTGATGCCTTTGCCTTTCTTTGTCCTTGCCCATTTCTGTTGGGCTTGCCTTCTCTTTCTTGCTTTGAGGCTTAGAACTTCCTTCCCCCTTTTGGCAAAGCACCAAAAGGGCTTCAAATTATTGGTCTTTGTGTCGAGAATCAAGGAGAGTCCATACCTTCTCTCCAGGTATCTTGTTCTTTGGCCTCGCCAACTTTGAGTAGAAGGTCAATTCTTTGGCGAGAATGCTCCATTACCTCATCCAGATCTTTGAATTTGATGAGTATGAGCATTGAGAGTGTCCACCAATGGCTTAAGATTGTTGTCCATTGTCTCGGCATGGAATTCAAGATTGGTTTGAACATGATGAGGAATGAGGTCTTTGTAGGGTGCAAAGTAAGTTCCTTGCCTCTCCATGACTTCATCCTGAATCTTGATGTGATTAATGAGGGCCTCAATCTTGTGGTTGAAGGAGGTAGCTTCACTCCTTAAGGCATGCTTGATTTTGCTCTTTGTAGTATTGCCTTTCCATGTCCACAATGAGGGGTTGAATGTCAGATTGAAGACTCTTTCTGGATCAATTTCTTGCGGGGCTACATGAGCATCCTCTTCATCCTCATTACTTTCATTCTCAACATCTTCACCTTTCTTCTCCTCATTTTCTACTTCAACTTCTTGCTCTTCCTTTTCTCTTCTTCCGTTGCATTTTGTGCTTTGTCTTCCATCTGCTCTTGCTCTGCCACATTAGACACGGGGTCATTTAGAGGTTGTTGTTGAGTGTGGTGCTTCATCTACCACTTTGTTCCCCTTGTGCAATTGTGGGGAGTTGACAAGTTAAATTTGAGTGAGCTTTGTCGGTGGCTCACTTGTTTGGTTGTCAATTGTGCTATCTTTTGAAAAGCACTTCTTGGAAGTCGGTTCATCATGAGAAATCCCCAAATCTTCTTGATTTGTTTGGAGATCTCCTCCTTACAGGTGGTCATCCTCGATTCATCCCCCTTCATCTTGTATCTCCCCTCATCGGATGAAGTGAGTGCGTATCCTTCTTCACCTTATTCAAGGTAGGTGATTTCCTCTTCTGCTGCTTCTCTTCTTACTTAAATTTGTGTCATCATCAACGTTATCGCAGGCTCAATCAAAGGTCTTTGGTGTCGGCATAGTTGTATCCGCTTGTGCTACGAGATACGGTTCTTCGTCCCACTCTCGATCTGCTGGATTCGGGTTGTTTCCTTTTTTCCCGACAATGGGTTTGGGCTTCAGGGAAGCCTTGATGTAGGTGAACATTGTCTTGGATTTGTGTGGAGACCGCAAATTTGTGGGTTGTACTTTCAAGCTGATTGAACAAATGTTGAAGAGGGAATCCATATGATTTCTTCTCCCGAAATCACCTTTTCTCGCAAACCCTTGCACAGTGCGATGATAGATAGATCGATTTCCTTTGAATCGATCCTTCATTCGATTGAACACAAATGTTGCCCGAGTCAAATTTGATGCGATTGTAGATTATGGCCATCGAGTTTAATTACCTCGGTCAGTTTTCCATTGACCGCTTTACGCCTTCAATATTTTTGGTGATAACGGTGCAAACTCAGCAAGCGGAAGTTTGAGCTTTGATCAGGTAGATTGTGCGTTTTCTTTGTTTTGCTTGGGGCTTTTGGCTATCTCAGCCCAGAATTTTGTGATGTCTATCGTCACTAGCTTGACATTTGCAGGACCAATTAAGGGGAGATTCAGGTATCTATTTAGTGTACCAGGCGTGATGACTATGTTTTCCAAAGATTGAGCTTGTGATGCGATCAACCGATCTTCTTGTCTTTGGGCACAAACTTGGCGTTTTTCCAAAATGCTATCAGATTTTCATAGCAAATTCCAGTTATTGGGGGATTTAGAAAGGTCATCAGCCCCAAATTCGAGCAGCAATCAACCAAACGTTGAGCTTTTGAGTCATTATCACAAAATGAGAGATAGTGCTCGAGGTTTGAAAAAGCGAGGCGGTGATGATAGATTTTTAAGTAGTATTTTTTGATAGTGATGATTTGGGAGGATGAAGCCATTGATAAGTAGAGGAAGATTAGAAGAAAATATTGTGAGGTTTCGAGAGAAAGAGTAGGGTTTGTAATTTGCAAGAAAGCATAAAGATTTGAAAATCTCTAAGTCTTGTTTTTATAGTGTGATTTGGGTAGTGTGAGCGTGGTTTTGAATATGGAAGGATTTTGTGGCATAATGGCGTGATTTTGTGTATGAAAATTGCGATATTCGAGTGGAATGGGGGTGTGGTTTGAGGCAAGTAATGATAGAGCCGGGAATCGAGAGTTTATAATTGAAAAATAATATAAATACCTCATGATCATAAGTTGATGCGCCACGTGTCTGAATAATCCTCCATAATTTCCTTATTCTCCACGTGCAATCGAATTGATTTTGTTCACACTTTTAATTTGTCCAAGTCTTTATTTCGGTGAAGTGCCTTATTTGGTCATAGCCGTTCAATAGGTTCTTCTTTGGTTGCTCAAATAGCCATTCTAACAATCGGTTAAGTTACCTTCGTTGGATACCCGATTGCCTTACTTCTTTGCATCTCTGCAACGGCAAAGGTCGTGCCGGTTAATGAAGTCAACTTAGCGATTATTGCGATTAGCGACTTTTTGATACTATTCAATTTCAATCATTCCGAACTTCGAGTTCTTAGTTTCTTTGAATCTTTCATAAGCGAGTGGTTTAGTGAAGATGTCGGCCAATTGATCTTAGGTGGGTATGTGTTTTAGGATGACATCCCTCTTTTCAACATGGTCTCGATAAAATGATGCCTCGCATCTATGTGCTTTGTTCTTGAATGCAATCTTTGGATTTTTACGTAATAGATATTGCACTTGTATTGTCACACATGATTGAAATTGTTTCTCTTCCACTCCATAGTCCACTTAGCATTGTCTTATCCAAAGTACTTGTGCCTGACTTGACTACCAACTTCTATATATTGCGCCTCTCTTTGTTGATGTAGATATGGAGTTTTGCTTTTTCTTGAACCAGAGACTAGTGCGGTCACTAGCATTTGGCATGTACGGAGAAGTGTTTTCTATCTATTTTGCATCGGCATAGTCAGTCGAATATGATATCAATGTAAATCCTCAATCTTTTGGATACCAAATACCAACATTTATAGTGTTTTCAAGTATTTGATTATCCTTTTAATTTGCTAGAAGATGTGATTCTTTTGGTTGAGCTTGAAATCTTGCACACACTCCTACTGCAAATGCTATGTCAAGTCCCTTTATGATTAAGTATAATAATGATCAATAATTCCTCACATACATTTTACGATCAACATCTTTTCCTCCTTCATCTTTTT